>JAGDQP010008134.1:19880-64311 GCA_022664845.1 Lepisma saccharinum
TATATATATATATATATATATATATATATATATATATATATATATATCCTAGCTTTGAGTAGTCTTTATTTGTATGCCAAAGCAATGTGAATAATAAATGTGAACATATATAAATAAAGTTTGAAAAAAAGAAGAAATATGTTGTCCCAGTATAGTATATTCGTATATTCACATCTACAGTGTATGATTTGGTTGAATGTGTGAATTGATTTTTGTTATTTACGCATAACAGAAATAAACAAAACTTGTCCGGAATAGGGTAGGATAAAAGGATCCTGGAAGGATTTGTTTCAAATTATATTAAGGTCTTCAGGCATATGAGGACCAACCAGGGATAGGGTTGGTAGAATGTGTTGGACGGCCAGGGCCTATTTATAAGTATCATCACAGCGTTTGTCTGGTATAGGTGAGGAAAAACCTCATTTAGAAGGGTCGACCGCTGGAATCGATCCCAGGTCTTTCCGATTTGTAACCAACGCTGTAGAAGTTTTTTGAAACATTGTTGACTCTTCCAGCGGTAGGGAACATGCTCGAGAAGGCAGTATTCTGTGCAATATTTTCTAACTATTGACGGACTAAAGGTGCAAGTGTGCAAACAGTTCTTCCTACGTACGTTGGATGTGAGTGAAAAAGCTTGCCGCGTCGCGATGCAGAAAGGTCTTATAGATGGAAATAGTGCTTCAGAACTGCGAGGTAAGCATGTTCCGTAAAATGTATTGGGACAGGAAATAATTGAAGTTGCCAAATCACACAAAACATCCATACCTCGGGTCGAATCCCATTACTGCCGAGCTTCCACATCACAAGTTTAATAGACCCTGGGCTGTCTCTCTTGAAATTGTACGATCTCTACAAACTTTACTGTGAAGAAAAAGGTCTGGATAAAACGCGTATAATTGGTCGCACATCTTACTGGAAGTTGTTGAAAGAGATGAATGTGAAAATTCACAAACCGAAGAAAGATCAATGCAAAGTATGTGTTAAGTTTAGTAAGTTGTCCGAAGATGAAAAGGGAGCAGAACTGCAAAATTACGAGGAGCACAAACAAAAGAAGGATGAAGCAAGGGAAGAAAAGAGGCTCGACAAGGAGAATGCATTGAAAGATAAAACTCATAAGGTGATTTGTTTTGACCTTCAGCAACTGTTAAGAACGCCCTCCTGCAAAACAGGAGTTTTGTATTACGTGAGGAAACTGAACGTTTACAATCTTACTATTTACGATGTTACTACCCATGAAGGCTACTGCTATTTCTGCGACGAAACAAAGGGAAAGCGGGGCCCGGATAAAATTGTATCATGTGTTCTTAAATATTTACGTCAATTACCAACGGAAGTTGAACATGTGATTGTTCAGACTGCTGCGGAGGCTAATCTTTAAACAAAAAATTCGCATCAATATGTGTGTGTATGCTGTGAGTAGTACTCATATAAAAACGATTGATCATAAACTTCTTGAGCCAGGACACCCCGAATTAGAAGTTGATTCCATGCATAATACCATTGAGCACGCGAAACGCAACATAGATGTCTTCGTTCCAACCGATTGGTTAACTGTTGCTCGAATGTCGAGAAAAAAGCCGTTTCCATACGAGGTACACTCGATGACAATAGATGATTTATTTGACTTCGAGGAAGCACGAAAACTTACAGTATATACCATATGTTAGCAAAGATGAAAAAGGCAATGAGATCGGATGGCAAAAGTTGCGATGGATGAGATTCTGTAAAGACGACTTGGGGACAGTTTTGTTCAAAACCCGCATGAGACATGAATTCTCCAGATTTTCTGTGTGCAAAGGCTCCCCGAGAAGTTGTACACTAAACCATCCTACACTCTTAACCCGGTATTCTTCTGTTCGACCTGTTTCTCAGAAAAAGAAGAAAGACTTGGAAAATTTGTGTGATATAGGAGTAATACCGCGAGACTACCACGTCTACTTCCGAAATCTGCAAAGTGATGAAAATGTCGTAGATTTTGTTGAGGTCGATTGGTAAAAGAACTTTTCTTTGTGTAAATACAGCCACTATGGCTTTCTAAAAGACAGATAAATTTTCATATTCTATAACGTATAGTCTAAGTTACATTTTTTATACAAAAAATATTATATACAACAAAATAAATATCAATATAATTATCACAAAAATGAGAAAAAAAGAAAACAAACTCACTAACTGTATTATCAATGTTCATTATGTACACAACTATGAAAAATGTGAAATAAGGTTACTGAAACATACGCCACAATATTACTCGAAGTTAATATACATTTGTTCACAGCATATTAAGTGGAAAACTTTGTAATTTTATCAAGATAAAATAACAGGTTGAAAGTAAAATTTACACGGAAAGGTACACCAGTCCTTTGCCATTAAGCGTGCAAAAAATTAAAACTCCGCAGAAAGTAGTAAAAAAGTTATGTTCAGTTGAACATACCACAAAATCTTATTTCATCTCTCCTGTAAAATTTTGAAAATGTTAGTTACGCCCTTCTGTATTGAAAGCGACGATTAATAACGTTTGACTTGTCATCGAAATCGAAGGAACACAATTCCACTTGTAGAGTGTTTTGGTCTTAGTAATCTAGAAGCACATTCAGGTTTGAAAAATTGCAATCCTGTTGTTGTCATCAATTGAGTGGAGCTGACAAACTTTTAATTATACAATTTGAATCTAGCCTATAATGATTAAATTATAGTGGTCGGGAATGGAGTCCACATTGGCCAATGCTAACCAGTAGACCGGCGCTGGAAAGATTGTGAGTACCAACAAAGCTAACCATTCCACAGGTTTTGGGGGAGGGGGAAACGCTTGCCAGTCACCGAAATGGAGCCTGTATTTAAGAACGCTAACCACTAGACATCCCTTGGCTTGGCAACGCCAGGAATAGAACCCGTAGCAGTGCCCATCGTGATCAGAAGTGGACAGACCTTGGAAAAACGCCATGGCAACGCCGAAAATTGAATCCATATTGAACAATATTAACCACTAGACGGGACTTGGAAAAAAAAATTACAGTACCTGCAATGGAAATCCGTAGCCAACAACGCTAACCACGGGGTCAACCGAGATGAATAATAAATTGGAGGAGACAGGATTTTTAGTTTATTATGAAAGTACAGTTTGCAAATAAAGAATATGGTGAAGACATATGATGTGATGTTTTAATCTTGTTTCGGTAAATATCAAATTGAAGTTTATAAATGTAATATTGCCATGTTGGCTGGGCTTTAAAAAGCTTATATTTTTGTTATGGAATTAAACATGCTTATATTTATTACGTTGAATCTAAGCAGATGCAGGTAATTTAACACGACTTTTATGCCAGAATCTAGCCTGTCTGAAAGAAGCATAATGATTGATTTGTATTGGTAAGGCCAGGGTTCGGCCACGAGACTGAAGATTTTTTTTCTTTAGGCTTGGCGCATACCAGAGTATAATTTGCACTTTGGGAAAGGTGAAGACGGTCGAGCGGGGACACTCCCTTACTTTGCACTGAAAATGTAGAGTGCTACCTTCACAGACAAACCCATACGCCGTTTATGGTGAATGCTTGTTGTGCAAGGGGCAATACGCATAGAAAGCAAATTTATGGGCAGTGCCTAAAGATTTTTGTATGCATGAATTCAAGGTATTTGAACAAAGCGCATTAATTGACTAACCTGAATCCTTTTGTGAGGCTTGCTCCCTATTTGAGTGTTATTTGTGCTTTGGGTGGGACTTCATTTCAGTTTAAGCCAAAGGACAAGAAAATATGAAGCCTACATGTGCCATTTATGTGGCGTGGGTGTTGAATGCACACAAGATGTTGCCATTTAGGACACTGTTTCATTAAAACTGAACGACTCTTGTAAGACAGTCAGTGATACATTTTATTATGACGAGGTAAATGTATGCCATAGCTGAAGAAGACATGAACAGCCTATGTCTTTGCCGGGAATCGAGTCCAGGACTTATGAGTTATTAAAGGCAAGCCTTACCCGTTATTATTGACAAAACTTCGAGGATATAACAGTTACGATGAATGAAAGTCGTCACAGTATAAGTTGAAAATTATGCAAAGCTAACGAACTAGACGAATACACTACCACTTTTGAAAAATGACTGAATACAATAACACACTTGAAGAAATCATACTTCGTGAATGCAGATCCATTTTAATGCCTTGTGTGTCTATGAAATATATAATTTTGAGATGAGGAGAGTGAGTGAGAGAGAAAGAGAGAGAGAGAGAGAGAAATGTAATAAGAAGAGCGCTAGGGAGGAATTGTTTGGGGCAGAAAATTGATAGTTTACATTTAAGGGAAATGGACACATTTCACAAGAGGCAAAGCTGGAAAAAACCATGGCCATCTGGAACACACAGCATATTTCGTGAAAAAAAAATGTTTACAGATTTTTAGGGAACCTATGACTTGCTTGGAGTTGAGTGTTTATTTTAAAGACATGGGGAAAAAGTTATAATTTGATGGACACATTGTACAAGGCACAAAACTGAAAAACAATATGCATCCAAGGACGAATACTATATTTCGGAGTAAAAGATTTCTTGCACGGACCTTTATGTTCCTTGACCATATGATGCGTGAGAACCGGATCTGGTGTACTAAAAGTCAACACAGTTTGAATAGAGTAAGAAGCTTTTATGAGTAAAGGATGTAAAGATATTTAAAAAAAAAGCTGTTGCACGCAAATGGTTGTAAACATGAGGACAACGGGAAAATACATATACAAATGGTGTAGGCCGGGATGTGATGTTAGGAAACTGATAGCTGTGTGAGTTGAAGAATGATGGGAGGAAAATGTGTATACAAACAGCCTTATAGGTCTTCATTCCGAGAGGGATTTCCTTGAACAATATTGTGAAAAAAGGAAGTTTATACTGTGAAAAATAAATCGTCCTTTTTGAAACCTACTAGCCAAATGTTAAAAGCCTTTTTATGTAACATTAAGAGACACGATAGATTTGGTGTCTTTGAAACAATATATGGACAAGTATTTGAAAATGTGAATGATTTTGTAAGATATATAATTTTGAATTGTTCTATGGATTATTGGACTGTCAAGTTTATCGGTGTAATGACAAGCGTTTACCACAGGATTTTATCCTGAGCCAGTGAATATGTACCTTTTTTTAGCATTATTACGGATGTCCTAATGGTATCCATCCAGGATGTAAATATAGTGTTTATTTTCGAGTTACATGGTCTGCCTTGCCATGATTTATTATTATTTTGAGACCGCCCCTCATTGATCAGTCATCATATCCCTATATCTTTCTCAGGACTCTATTTTAAAACATTTCAACTATAAAATATTACCGGAAGAATAAGTGTTTCCTTGATATGGTTCAGAGTTTACCAATACTAAGCGACTTCCTATGATATTCTGAAAAAAAAAAAAATAAATCGTTGCTTGAAGCATATGGAGACGAAAATCCATTTGAAACTGCTACATAAGGAGCCATAGATCATGGACCCCAACATGCATTGCTGGCATGATGGATTGCATACAAATCGGGATAATGCACTTTTGTAATACCCTAGGTTTCATAAGCCATGATTGAAGTGCATATGAATTATATTTGCCTACGTAAAACATTGTATTTTTACAAGTAAGCATCACACACTTTGATTCAATAGCCTGTCAGAAGAAGACTAATAAATTTAAAGCGCATCTGTTTTCATGTTAGAGTAAATAAATGGAAACAAATAGGTATACATATAATAAGAGGCAGGAATGTGATTTATTTACGACTGGATTCAAGGCACAACTCTGATTGGGTCAAGCATTAAATAAAGCACTATACTATACAACATAAATCTTTAGTCAAGCTTGAGATGCGAGCTATGGATGTTTGTGACTGTGAGCCCAGTGTGGAGTATATTATAAATAGTATAAGACAGTTGAATCCAGAACATTTCATATTATGTACATTTTGTTTTCATAACATGCCGTTAAAATTACCTCATTCATGTAAAGTATTGCCCATAGAAACGCTAGAGAAGCAAGTAGTTCAAGTATTGTCTAAAGCCAACGTGCGCCACATCATATATATGAACTTTAGTAAAAGTCATATACACCGTGAACATGTAAGACATAAGTTTCATAACACATACACAAAACTGCTAGAGAATGCAGAGTACAGACGAAAACTTTATTACATACTCTGAACAAAGGATTGGATTCATGGAAAGATTAACAAGAGTCGCTCACTTTACTTGGTCCGTGAATATCGGATTATAAAATAAAGACTACGCAACATGTCTTAATTAAAATAAAAACATCAATCAATCTAACTGAGAAATAAAATAGTGTTGAGATTTTTTTAGATTTCTAGCTTGTGAAATAAATTTATAAGAAGAAAAGTTTCTAAATATCGAAAATTTGTAAGAATCATGTAATGAATAGTTGTAAATAAAAAAAAAAAAAGTAACGTAAATGATTTCTCAGTTCCTACTTGATACTCCGAACGAGGTAAAATACCGTGAAGTGATTTCTAAGATCTGTTTTCTGACAAAAAAGATTTGCGTCACAACTAGAATTTTAAAAATCCAAGAGTGAGATACAAATATAAAATATTTTCTTACACTATAGAAAAATAATTTTAACTTGTTGGAATATCTTAATTGTATTGTGTGGACAACGGATGGGAAACTTGGTTAAGTATTAATACCTTTTCTGCCTTCTCACTGCTATTTGCAACAGGCATTTATTACAAATAGGCCTGCAAAACGAACTAGGATAAATTTATTGCCATCTACAATTTGGGTCTCGTTAGTAGAAGCTATTAATGTGTCGAGTTTTTGAATCAACCTGACTTGTTCCCTACATTGATTAATATGACTGAAAACATATGTATATTGGATATCCATTGGGAGTAGTTTTGTGGTTTTACCCCAGGGGGGTTGGAGTTTTGCCTATGTTACACACACATAGATATTTATATGAGCTAAATGAAGTTATTACTTGAAAATGACCACTTGGGTAGCCATGTGGTTTACGCTGGTAGGCCAATGACTCGAAGCTTTTGGATTTGACTCCCGATAGGGTCATGAGTGCGGATATTATTAGACTGGCCCATATAAAAATAAAGTTTACCGAAGTTTTACAAACGAAAATGAAGAAATGTTACTTTATCAGTATAAAAACGTTTTAAAAATATGATGTATTGAATACAGCATATAATCACTACATTAGTAATTGATAGTTTTCATTTATTCTATTCAGGCTATTTAATTTCAATTCTTATGTGGTGAAAAACATTGCTTACACCAAATAATTTCGTCATAACGTGGGGATAGAATGCCACCAGAAGAAGAGGAAGAAAAAGAAAATTGCCGTACTTTATAAAATCAAGCCAAAAGAAAAATGAAGTTGAGTTACGAAAAAAAAAACGAAGAATTTTCTAAAGTAGCGTTCTGAAATACTTTTTCCTAGTTTGTCTTACAACTTTGACTTTTGTTCCTAATACAAGTTACGGAAAAGTCCAGGACAAATCTAATGATGTCCTACTAGCAAAAAACTACAAATCATTTTCAGCTTCTTATTAGGATCAAAGTATTTCTTTACATTAGTACGAACCAGTTTCCGAACATGTTTTTGAAAAAGCTTTCGATTTATTTTGCTTGACTACACTATTTAATTCACTTGAGCATCAACCCACTAAAAATAAAAAAGACGAAATTTCTTTAAAACAGGTGCTATAGAGAATGTTTAAAATTAAAACTGGAATAAAAAATGTTTGTGGCCGTCAATGATTTGTTGATTCCGTCAATTGCTGAAGAACTAGAAAGCAATAGATGTATAGGTCTTAAAATGAATTTAAGAGAAACAAAAGTAATGTAAAATCTTGATGTTAGAAAGAAGGAAATAAAAAAATACTGGACATGTCTCAATAAAGAAGCGAAGACATGGATATGCATTTGTGAAGCTGGAGGGAGAGGGAGGGAAAAGAAGAAGTATATATAAGCTGAATGTTGATTTAGTCTATGTAGTAGTTTGATCGGAATCGTAGGAAGAGGCAGAGGTAAAAATCGGATAAATATGGAAAATGCTAGGCAGCAGCAGCAGTATTCATTTGACAACAATAAACGTATGGAAGAAGAATGTGGGTTCCTGACATGCACATGTGTACGAAAACTTCTTAACGAATGGAACATTGGAGAGGACATATCATTATGCAAAAAGTGTGACAATCATTCTACATACTTACATTGTCATTGTGGACAAATAGAAAGTGATAATTACATTTGCCATGTTCTCCTGAAACCTTCAACATTACAAACATTGTATAAGGTGTTTAAAACAAATCATCACAACAGCATTATACCGCGCACAGAGTTCGAGTGTGCTATATTAAATCAATCATACCGAATTGGAATAGTGTAAGAAGAATTGTTCAAATAAAAATTTTACCGTTCTGTAAAACCTCAATGTATTAATAAGTCATGGCGAGTGTACGATTTTGGAGGTGCCACAGGCATGCACAATGGAGAGTATAAAACAAGCGTAGAAGGACAAGACTTATCTAATAATTTATTTATGCTGAAAGTGTTTTGTAAGGATGCTACTAAAGTTCCCTCTTAGTCACCAATGGATCTGCTCTAAAAGAGGTTTGGTAACGCAACATATTTTCGATTGCAAGTGTGCAAAGTTTCAAAATGAAGACCTCATTAAACATCTTTTGATAAATGAAAAATCGCTTCAAGTGTTGCATGAACTGGTTGGTGTAATCCATCATGATGTGAAATCAACATTAAAGGAGTTGGATACAACAATTGCAAAACTATTTGAGCGAGATTTCAATTACATTATTTTACTCAGCCTTTCGTGGGCGAGATACCTTATTGCTTTGCTTATGGCAAATGAAGAACACTTACCATTTGATGTTTATCCGAGTGAATGTCCTGTCAATTTGTGAACATTATGAAATTAACTCGATTTTTTAAAAAAAAAGTAGACAGTCAAGGAAATCGAACTTGTTCTTAAAAACAACTTTGTGTGAAATATTTATCCTGTAACTTTTTTTTAGATCCAAATGCATCTATTAAAAATGTATTATGTGTTTCTGTCTTCATTAAATAATATAAAATTGTAAAACTATTGTTTTATTTCACTAGTATTGTAGTTTAGTTCAAAGAAGAAGAATTCTTATTTCTTAAAATTGAAATTTTTATTAAATGTAGCGTGCATAACCTTAACTTATCACAAGTCCCACAACAAATATTATTTAGGAGAAGACATAAGAAAAATAATCTGAGACTTACTGTGCAGTGAACACTGCAAAAATTTGTTAGTTTCACTACCAGAACTTGTCTGCTTCCCCTAGGGATGATCCCATTGCTGTAGCTTTATTAATAGCATTAAAGCAAAAGAGTAATTCATAAAGCTAAGTAATGCTCCTTCAAAAGATAAATCATGAATATTTTTTTACGAGATGCGTTTGAGAATATATATATTTTTTAAATGGTATCACTATAAAGTAGAACGAGTGAGGTTTTTTCTGCTTATGTTTTAATCAGAGAAGGAGAGCTTACTGGAACTCGTAAGATTATGACTATAATAACGAACGATTGCCTTCAGGTTTATTAAATGAATGAATACCTACTTTACAAGATCACCTCGATTTTCCCCAATTGGAATTTTACTTATGGCCTTTGGACATCTATGGCTTAAGGTCGGTATTGGGTAAGGAAAGTATGTTGTAAGGCAGTCGGTGGGCTAGAATGTAGTTATCTTATGGTAAAGCTCCCATCCCAGCATTTGCCTGGAACTTCAGGAAAATCCTGGAGAAACCTCAGTCAATATGGTCGGTCGCTGGAATTAAACCCAAAACCTGCAAAATGGCACTTTAAAGCTATAGCACTAAGTTACGGCGGTTTGGTTTCGTCTTTTCAAGGGCACATTTTCATAAAATAAGTTAGTTATACCTTATACAAGTTTAAGTGAAAATAATTTTCTTTTTTAACATTGACTCAGATGAGGGTAGGTAGAAGAAGACGTACGAGTTACTTAAGGCACTATTTGGAAATTTGCCTGGTGTAATTGTAAAAATACTTCAGTCAACCACTTGGCCCTTCACACAAGAGTAATATTTTTATCTCTAGTTGAAATATCTCACAAAATGATTTTAACATACAATTGGAATTAGAATATATGTATTTCTACAAATTTGAATAATCATTTTAAATCATTACAAAAGTAACTTGCTTTTGTTTTCAGGTAGAAATAAAAACTTTAAAATTGATTCATTAAATAATTTTGTACCATCACATTTTCCTCTTTTGATTTAGCATTAGGTATTGAGGACTATACGTCAACTTTAAGCTAATCATTTAATTTGAACTTCAAACATTGGTTCTAGGAAATATTTTTTCTATCGTTTCATTTGAAAATGAAATTTTGCCGAAGCAAAGGCTGATTATTTCTAATGCATATGTTGGAGCAACCTCCGAAACTTTTGTATAAACGGGAAATTATATGTGGAAATATTTATGCTTTAAACCAGGTTTGTATACAATGAAAACTCCCTTGGGTGTTTTCAAGGGTGTGTATAGATGACATATCGCCATCTGTCTATAAACCAAGTTTTTAAACTAAAACATTCCCCCTTGTGAACTAACCATCATGGCAAAAAGTATCCCATGCTTAGCATCCAAATGTTTTAAGAAAAGAAAAAACGTAGGGAGGGATCTTCTCCTAAAAGCCTCCTTATATAGATGACATGGCATCCTTACATATAATATTCGCCAGAATGAGTTCGAGCACTTCAAGTGAGTGTGATTTTGCAGTATCACAGCGATGTAAAGATTGGGTTATAGCTCATTTTTTAGAACCTTTGGATTTATCCATTCGTTACCAAGGGGAAAATGCTCTACCATCATTGCTGTTTTCACCAGTTTTGTATTCAGTGCCGCCATCTTTTTTGTGTCAGTGCAATAATTGTAATGAAGACTTGCTTGAAGAACAGCAGGATCACGCAATAGACTAAACCATTGAACCGCTAGATCTCCGTATGTATCATGATTGTATTCCACAGTGTAAATCCACTGACAGTCTGACGCCCACCACCACTACATTAACCCAAGCTCGTACTATAGTTAAAATCTATAAAAGTATTATTAGTACTCCAGCTAGTCCCATTATGTGTACTGGCAAGTACACTAAAAATAGCGCAAGTCATAAAGACTCCATTAATTCTAACACCGATGTCATCAACAACAAAGTGCAAATCATATCCAGTGCTTCAAATAATGACCATTTTCACCCCTTCTAGCGCTACCTGCCACTCCGTCAATAAACTTGTGCAGCACCGAGACTAGTACAAATGCCACCAATAGCCATACCGTTACTACCAGTGAAATACCCATAGCCTCCTCCATGAACTCTTACAATGCTTATTTATATAACGAACTTTCCAAGGAAATTACAGGTTATCATGCACAAATACCGCCGGTTGAACTGAGAGAAATAAGATCAGTTTTATGGGGACAGTCAAGTGATGAAGGTATTCCAATGCAGTGCGAAAACAATGGTGACCACGACGAGTTTGGCTGTGATATATCTTCCAAAGAAAATACTGTGAGACATAGTGACAGAATAGTAAAACATATCTAAGTCCAGTGGTCTTTGAACATAATGAGAATATCAGCAAAAATGGCGAGCAAAATGATGCGGAAAATAATAATGATGATATTACTGAAAATGGACCACTTTCATCGAGTGTAATGCAGTTATTTTCTGAACTGGGCATCATCTCGGAACTGAACACAGTACCTTTCAATGGAGAAGATAAATAATTTTCCATGAATGTTTGTAAATAGTTCTTTCATTATTCTACATATTTTTATTTTTATATATATATATCCATGTTTTTAGTGACTGTCTTTATATAAAGTGTATGTGAAGGTATTTTTATTTGGTATGATGTAAGTATTCTTCTTCTTCTTATTATTATTATTATTATTATTATTAAAATCTATAGCCTATCAAGAAAACATTTTCCTTTATCCTGAATAAAGTTATTATGAAAAAAATACAAAAGCTTTTATTCCTCTGTTGATGGTATAAGTATCAAAGTGCAAAACTACCACGTTTACATGGAAAAACCTCATGAACAGTTTTTTCGGTTCATGTAGTCATAAACAATGAGATTATATAACAAAAGTTGGATTGTATAGTAATGTTAGCTTGTTTTGGAAGGGCTGTCAGATGCTTCGAACAATTATTATTTATTATTATTATTATTATTATTATCATTAGATATATGATAAAGACACTAGTAGTAGCAATTTGAAAGCATTCTCGTAAAATACTGTTTCAATTTGTATGCCACGCATGGGAACACACGCTTTTCAAGATAAGCTAACATTATTTTCCAAGAAATCAGATAAAGTATTATACAACGTTTCCAGATAGTTGATTCATGAATGGATGTATTTAAACAGAAGTTTATTATCCAGTGAAGTAAAGCGACTAGTACTCATCACTAACAAATTCAATACTGAATGTTAATATAGTAGACGAGAAACTGCACTTCTTAATACAGTAAAACATCGAAACTGTGAAATGGCTGACGATGACTGAACGAAAACTGTAGAATTAAGTTTAAAAAATCGATGGGAAATACATAAAGTGACTGTACCCTTATGGGTGACTTCGTATTGGGCAAGAAAAAAGTGTTTCTAATTTGTGTGATAGTAGTACGCGTATGTATTTTCTCTGGTTTTTTTTTTTTTAAAAAAGGTTCGTTATCAAAATAATTCAAATTTAGATTTACTATACACAGACTTTAGTCTACTTTGCAGCCTCTTTTACTGATTGACAAAGAGTATTAATTATATTTTTGGAATAATTTCGGAAAATAATTAAGTCTTGCATTCTGTAAATGATAGTTGACAATCACAAGATTTTATCATCGAACATAAATAATCATGGAAGACCTCAGTCGCAAAAGATTAATTACAATTAATGTTCACAATATGTTTCAGTTCTAGTGCATAACATATGAACTATGTCACATTTTTAGTGCCTAGCACATGACTTTCTGGTGTACAATTTATGCACAAACTGTTCATTTAATATTGTAAAATGTACTAAAAGTGATCTCAAATGAAGTTTAGATAATGTGAACTTAGAGTGTACAAAATGTATACCAGGGGGCAGAAGCCAATGAAAAGATACATTGAACATAGTTAAAGCTCACATTTTTTTTAAAGTTTCGCATAAAGTTTATTTATAGTAAAGTTTTTTGCATGTGTCAGGCGAAACATCCAGCTCAAGTATAGTTTATTTTCTTTCAAGTAAAAATTTATTGTAATACTATAATCTAGCCCATACATTCTTTTTCTTTCTCTCATCTACATAAAGTCAATCTTTCCCCACAAAGCCCTGGTCTCCTGAAATCATTCTTAGCCATAACATTCCCTCCTTAATCTCTCTCACTTTCTTCGCCATTAGTCACTTGTCTTCCTCATTACATGGTACTCACAGTGCAATCCTCTTTCTTAGATATCTCTACAACTTTGGATGAACCTCCTACGTTGTTTCTTCTTGTTATCCCGCACATTCAGCCTAGCATTCTTATTTTCGTGATATTTAATTTCTTAGATATCTCTGCAACTTTCGTTGTACCTCTCAATCTGTTTATTCTTGTTATCTCGCACATTCACCATAGCATTCTAATTTTCGTGACATTTAATTTCATAGATATCTCTACAACTTTTGATGTATCTCTCACTCTGTTTCTTCTTGTTATCCCGCACATTCAGCCTAGCATTCTTATTTTCCTGATATTTAATTTCTTAGATATCTCTGCAACTTTCGTTGTACCTCCTACTCTGTTTCTTCGTGTTATCCCGCACATCCACCATAGCATTCTAATTTTCGGGACATTTAATTTTTTAGATATCACTACAACTTTGGTTGTACCTCTCACTCTATTTCTTCTTGTTATCCCACACATCCACCATAGTATTCTTATTTATTTTCTTCTGATTTCTTTATTATCCATGTTGTATACTTCATTGCCGCTCTAACCAATGTTCCTTTTCACACGCATTTTCAACATTACGAGTGTTTAATACTTCATTCACAACGACGATTTTCAAAGTGGAAAAGTAACACATTTCCATTAAACTCGTATAAAATTCATCATAATACTAATCCAAATATCAAGTTCCTAAGCGTTTGAAATGCAATAAATTGTAGCCAAATGAGTAGTCGTAGATTCATAATAAACTAAAAATCCTGTCTCCTCCAAATTATTAAACATCTCGGTTGACCCCGTGGTTAGCGATGTTGACTACGGATTTCCATTGCAGGTACTGTCATTTTTTTCCAAGTCCCGTCTAGCGGTTACCATTGTTCAATATGGAATTAATTTTCGGCGCTGCCTTAGATTTTTCCAAGGTCTGTCCACTTCTGATCACGATGGGCATTAATACGGGTTCTATTCCTGGCGTTGCCAAGCCAAGGGCTGTCTAGTGGTTAGTTTTCCTAAATACAGGCTCCATTTCGGTGACTGGCAAGCGTTTTTCTCCAAACCCTGTGGAGTGGTTAGCTTTGTTGGCTACGGATTTCCATTGCAGGCACTGTCAATTTCCTTTTCCAAGACCCGTCTGCTGGTTATCATTGGTCAATATGGACTCCAATCCCGACCACTAGAATTTAATCATTATAGGCTAGATTCAAAGGGTATATATAACTAAACGTTCGTCAGCTCCACTCAATTGACAACAACAACAGGATGCATTTTTTCAAACCTGAATGTGCTTCTAGATTTCTAAGACGAAAATACTCTACAAGTGGAATTGTGTTCTTTTGATTTCGATGGCAAGTCAAACGTTATTAATCATTTCAACCCAATATTGTCAATGCTTACGAATTCCAATTTATTTTTCGCATCTTACACTCTGACTGGGATAGGTTTCGATAGAGGATGGGGAAGCTATCGACCCAGGCTTTGCTTAAGGTATCATCCAGGCATTCACCTAATGGAAAAGGCAGGAACCAGGATATTTATTAAGGTACCATCCAGGCATTCACCTAATGGGGAAGGTAGCAGCTAGGATATTTATTAAGGTATCATCCGGACATTCATCTGAGGGCATAATCATCTTCTGATGATGTGTATTAGACCTCATGTATGGACCTCATTCCAATAAATGTATACATGCCAATACATTCTTACTTACAACGTATAAAATTTCATTTCATCATATCTTATTTTCACAACACACAAACTAGCAAAATCTCAAAACGGAACCAACATATACAATAGGACAAAAAGTTATTTAAATAAACACATAATTTCCTGCTCTGGTTGGGGAGAAAACCAAAATATATTAACATAAATACATTTTCTCTACTTGGGAGGCCGAAACACAATATTCCCTCCGATAGCGACAAAGCACATAAAAAACACAATTTTTAGGCAATGTTTACACAAGTGCAGCCTTAAAACATTTGGTCCCAAAAGCAACAATAACAACAACAAAGGATTTAAAAATATATTGAATTCATTTGTTTGTTTTCAAATCAACAATAGTAATTCATATCAAACCAATTCATTTGATATCATTGGATTGTAATTCAATACAATTTTATTTTTTACTCTATAGTCTGCACATTTCCAAATAATCATAACATTCCAAATTTATTTTATTTTCATGAGAATTGAAATATAAATTTTTTCAATGGATTTTCAGTCAATTCAACAATATTATTCTATAGTCAGTTCTTACTTTGTATTTCCAACCATGGCAACCCATATCTAGCCATTCAAAATTTATTTTGTTGTCATGCAGATCAAAATATTATATTTTGATTCCATAGTATTTTTCTTACAGTGTAATTCCGAACTGAATTTATTGTCATGACGACTGAAATATCATTCCATTTCAATCTACCACCAAAATTTTCACACCAGGTAGACACAAACAGTTCCTAGGGGGAGGGGAAAGTCTGGGGCTCTCCCTACACCCACCCCCATTTCATCACCAGGAGGGTGTAGTTTGATACTGTATTTTTTATACAGGTGTAATTTGTTTGAAGTTGTTATTGATACCATCTACTTATGACCATCAGAACTCGACGTTATATGCTCGAAAAGAGTAATGGAAAATGAATTTTGAAAACCAATTAGTAAAATTTTAGAGGAAGAATTGAGCTAGGAAAAGAACACAATACTCTTTTAAAGTACTTTTTGTTGAAATATTTCAAATGCATTGGGTAAATTAACTAATTCATCTACAAATTTAACACATCCTCACGTTTCCACATTCCATCATATTTTAGTTTTCTAAAAATAGCGACTTAAATATTGTCCACAATTCTTTCAACATCTGAAGCCATGACGATTAAGTTTTGTAACAGTAAACATTATTACGTAATTATCAATTATCATTATTGAATTTATCAAATTATATTGTTAATATTTCCTAAACATCTTTGCTAACAACTGCTCATATTTTATTTTGAACACAAAAATAATTCAACTCATGTGTATATCAAAATTAATTAAATTAACAATGTCCACTGTTTATATGTGAATTATCTACAATATATACTGATACTGTCCGGAACCTAATGTGGTCACAAACTCACATATTAACCTTTCAATGCTCTCAAAACATCGGCACTGCCTACGGGAACCTGTTCTGTAAATGTCAAACAGCACAACCTGCCAAGTTCTGGAAAACGTAAAAGTAGAGATACGACATTCTATCGATGTTAAAGTGACCGACCTTATTTTTTTCCAGTGATTCCGCGGAGAACCTGATTAATTACACTTCTTCCTTATTGCTACAGTAAATTTGGCCACTTTATTTTCTTCTTACCAGTTTATGGAAAATTACTCTATTCCTAACATTTATTATCTTCTTGATGTAAAACAGAATAAACTGAATAGCAGAATAAATAATTGCGGGAGTATCTACAGTCCATCCCTTAATTTTACAAAATTAGCCCAAAGAAATATTCTCTGGTATTCATGCAATAAACTTAAATTTCCAGTGAAATACGTTGTATATCTTATTTCCTTTAGATAGATGGAAGTTAGTTGAAGCAACAATGTTGCATACATTTGTTTTACATTGTTTGTCCAGTTAATATTTTCGCACATCTCACATGTTGGCAAAATAATTCCAGATTTGCAAACATGTAAACTTTCGCCTTAATATATATATATAATGTTTCATAAGCAAGAAAATATTTCAATTCCAATTGTTAGGCACGCAACGTTCCATAACTACGATTCCAAATTCTGACTCATCTTAACCAACCATAATACAACGAAGAACAACCATAGAAGAAAAAGAATAAAGAAGTCAATTTTTCACTACGAAACTATTTAGACCCAAAATCTTTGAATCAAGATTTGACTCAATTATGCTAATAAAATAGATCAGTTTGTATCTATTACAATTCCACTCTTTCTTTCTTTTTTCCTGTATAGCTTAAACTGTGATAGTTCCCATAATTTCATATTTGTTTCTTGCTTCCACTCACTTTTCTTTTGTAAAAGAAGAATGGTTAAATTCAGGCACAGACCATATTTTTGTTCACTACTGTACATGTTACAGTTTAACATGATTATCAAAATACAACTTGTAATTAGCTATGCATAAAAAATAGAACACATAATCATAGACATCACAGTCACGCATACATACAAATGTCATACCACAACATAAGAAAATAAATCACATACTCAGAATACTAACAAAATGTTCAATAATGGTGTAGCCATTAACGTCTTATCAATTCGAGAACTTGCTTTGTTTAGCATTAGGTTAAATTTATGCTGCAAGTAACTTAATGATATCTTTCTTCACTTCCTCATGGTATCCATGATCCATGGTTATACATATCCTTCACACAAAAAATGCTTTTTAGTTTGACGAATTCTGTTTGATCTACGTAGCACTGGTGAGGTTGCTGGTTAATCCATTGTGTTTGAATCGTTGTTCCACCAGTCCATATCTGTAGCGTACTTGTTAAATGTATTTAGTGGATCTGCGTTCCAGGTACCTAGTTGATGAAAGTGCACTTTGCGTTTATGTCCTTGTACTTCTATTTCCACCATTCGTGAACCAAGCACTTTTATCACTTTTCCTTTTACGAATTTTCTGTTTCTTTGGTTTTTCACATAAACCCAACTATGTAATGGTGGTAATTGAACTTGTTGTAAATGTATCTGTTGACTTTCAAATGTTTTTGATTCCTGCTTGTTAGCGAACCAAATATCAAACCTAGTATTTAGGTCAACAGATAATATTAATTGTGCTGGAGACTTATTGCCTAATATTGTAGATTTTGCAAAGCATAATTGTTTCTCAATATTCTTTAATGTCTCGGACCAGTTGGTTTCATATGGCATATTTTTATGTTTCTTTAATAACGATTTAACTTCCCTCACTTATCTTACAGCTGCCCCATTACTAGGAGGATGGTAAGCTGGGGATTTCTTTAATATTATACCATTACTAGTACATCATTTCATAAACTGCCAAGAAGGAAAGGGTGGACCGTTATCCAACACTAACACATGTGGATAACCTAAGTAATTGCAAAAATCCTGTAGCTTTTCTATCTTTTCGGTGGCAGTAGTGCTGTATACTATATCTAAATGAAGCCAACTAAATTAACTATCTACAATTAACATATTTTTCCCTCTGAAATCGAAAAAAAATCCATATGTACGCGCTGCATAGGTTTGGTAGTTTTATTCCACGGAGAGTAAAACACTTGCGCTCTTGATTTCTGAAATAATGCACAAGTACCACAACTATGTAGAAACGTTTCAGCTTCGTTATCCATCTGTGGCCACCAGAAATACGAACGAAGGGTAGCTTTATATCGTCCTATTCCAAGATGTACTTTGTGTAATGACTCGAGAATTTCACGTCTGAATACTGGAGGAATAATTAGCTTATTTCCATTCAATAAGCATCCATCTTGCACTGTTAGCTGAGCTCTCTTAGCAAAATACTGTTGTAAAATCTTATTTTGATATTGTTTAGGTAACGTTTTGGGCCAGCCTTCCCTTGTCCACGTTTCGACTTATCTTAATATAGGATCTCGCGCTATTTCATCTGGTATTTATTGACTTTATAGCCAAGGAAGATGGATTGATGTTTAACACATAATCCTGTGACGTGATCTCTTCATCTGTACTCTCAGTAGAAGAAAGACGTTATAGGCAGTCTGCTACTTGAACATGTTTTGAATATATGTAGTCGTATCCGGATAGGAAGAGTGCCAACGTACCAACCTTGGATGAATATCCGGTGGAATAGCTTTATTTTTTCCAAAAATTATCTTCATTGGTATTGAATTGGTGACTACTGTGAAAAATCTTCCATATATATTTATGAAACCTTTTAATACCGAATATTAAACCCATCGATTCTTTTCCGAATTGTGCATACTGTTTAGAAGCTTTAGATAGGGATTCTGAGGCCTAAGCCACAGTTTTAGATTTTCCTTGTTGATCTTTATTGCACAGTAGGACACCTATTCCATATGCACTTGCGTCAGTAAATAAAATGTGTCTTCTTTTGGATTAAACATATGATTCCTTGTGCAATCAGTTACTATTTTCTTTAGATGTTCAAATTGATTTTGGTGATCTAAAGTCCAATTCCATTTAACATTTTTTTTGTAGAAGATCGTACAGTAAATACGCATGTGTTGAAAATTTAGGAATATGCTTTTGAAAATAGTTGTTCATACCCAGAAATGAACGAAGTTGACTCACATTCTCAGGTCTAGGACAATTCATGTTGCATTTTTGTGTTTTACAATAGTTTTGTACTCCTGAGCTGAAATTGCATGACCAAGATATTCTATGACTGGTTTGAAAAACTGACATTTCTTAGAATTTACCTTTATATTCAATGATTGAAACTTTGCTAACATCGCTCTTACCTTAATGTAACAATCGTCAACACTATTTCCGCCTATAGCAATATCATCGAGAAATGCTTGCGCATATGGGTATTCTGTCAATGTGGTGTCCATTAACTGCTGAAAGATATAAGGGCTTGTGGATAATCCAAAGGGCAATCGTTACATTTTGTATAATCTCCATTTAGTATTTAACGTAAGTATCTTGCTTGATTGATCATCCAATTTCAGCTGCTGATACGCCTGGCTTAAGTATAATACTACGTAAGTTGTAGCGTTTTGTAATTTGTGCAGAATGTCTTCCATAACTGGGAACAGATAAAACATCCTTTCCAAAAATTTATTAACGGTGACCTTATAATCTGCACAGATTCGTATATCTCCAGACTTTTGGGGGGCTACTACGATTGGAGTTGCCCAGTTTGAGTATTTTATTGGTTCTAATATTTGTTGACTTATCAACTTATCTAAACCCAACTTTACTTTATTTTCCAAATGTACGGGACGCGATAAAATTTTCCAAATATAGGCACTGGAGATGATGATAACCGTACGTTCACCTTGTATGTGAAAATGGGTACGTTTATATTACTTGAAAATACTTGCTCAAATTCTTTCTATAGATCAGCCTTTGATAACTCTACATCTCTGCGAACAGGTGTTGATAAATTATCGATAGAAGACGCTGTATGTTTTACAAATGTATCACACCAATTTGGCCAGAAAAAGTTTATACCAGGTCTACCAACAATCACAAAATTAAGTTTGCTTGATACCACAAGAAATTGAAAAACTGTGTGAATTTCGCTTATCTGGCATCGTAAACTGATAATATCTTTTACTTGCAATTCGCTACCATCTGCCGTGCAAAGCTGTTGCTGTGTTTCATTTATTCTTGAAGCAATTGCTAATCTATTGATGGTAATTTCTGATATTACGTTAGCGTATGCTCCACAGTCTACTTCTACCAAAATTTCATGTCCATTGAAACTTATCTTTCTAGTACAAGGCACACTATCCAAATTATTCATACCATTAATCTTTAGATTTCCTACCACCACATTCTTTGAAGTGTCATGTTCTACTTTACCTTTTAATTTTACTCAAATTCTTTTTACAACATTCTTTAAGTGCAGCTAACTTCGCTTTTGATCGCTGTACCAGTGTGTGATCGCTTCCACATGATTGTGTAATTAGGTGATATTATTAGGATAAAATATCTACTTCAGTAATTACTATACAGCAATCAGTTTGCTTCAGTCATGACTTTGTCTTTGCATGGGTTCGAAATCATTAGCCTCGATCGCCATTCTAAAACAGAATGTATTGAATAGCAGAAATAATAATTGCGGGAATATCTACAGCCCATCCCTTAATTTTACAAAATTATCTCAAATAAATATTCTCTGGTATTCATGCAATAAACTTAAATTTTCAGTGAAATACGTTGTATATCTTATTTCCTTTAGATAGATAGAAGATAGTTGAAGCAACAATATTGCATACATTTGTTTTACATTGTTTGTCCAGTTAATATTTTCGCACATCTCACATGTTGGCAAAATAATTCCAGATTTGCAAACATGTAAATTTTCGCCTTAATATATATAATGTTTTATAAGCAAGAAAATACTTCAATTCGAATTGTTAGGCACGCAACGTTCCATAACTATGATTCCATTTGCTGGCTCATCTTAACCAACCATAATACAACGAAGAACAACCATAGAAGAAAAAGAATAAAGAAGTCAATTGTTCAGTACGCAACTATTTAGACCTAAAATCTTTGAATCAATATTAGACTCAATTATGCTAATAAAATAGTTCAATTTGTATCTATTACACTTGAATTTGGAGTTTAGAAATGACAAGTGGTTAAGTGAATCAGAAAATTCCTAATGTATGTTTATTAAAAAAGAGAAACAACAAAAATAGTAGATTTCAGGGATTTAGCGGGATAAAAATAGATAATACAGAATTACAATCCCTGAAAAGGATACATCTACTTATACTTGCTCTAGAGAAAAGTGGTTTTAAAATGTTTCTTTCTAAATCAAATATTTTTTTTCGAAAGATATTTATTCTTCAAACTGGGGAGAAAAATAGTTGGAGATAAATAAATGCCTTAATTCGTGAAAACTCCCAAAACCTGGGAAAATTCCCAGTCACCTTAATTCATGTTGAATTTTGCTACTATTGAATAGTCTATTGATTGTGGTCTTGAACTTCGGTTTGTCATTAGAAAATGTACTGTATATATACATTTCTATAAAGTCTATATTCTATAGAATCTATAAAGTCCGCTGACAGTTTAAAAATATGTGTAATGAAAAACGTTATACTCGGAAATTGTCTAATTTTGACTGACACCAACGCTAAAGGATCGACGCAACCTTAGAGTCGTTTGGATTGATAACAAGATACGTAGATGTTGTGCGATAAATTGCTCCGTTTTAAAATAGTGAAATAAGTTTCATTACAGTTAAATTTATATTTTTCTTCTATAATTAGAAACGATTGAAGTGAACTTTTGTTTTCAAGTAATCTCAAAAGGGAGCTTTGCTCATTAGTGGAGATTAAGTTATACGTTTCTAACTCGGTAATGACCAGAAGGCGACCTGATAAATGTCACAATACTTTCGGTTCAGAATTATATTTGTGCTTCACTTTCTATTTAATAAAACCAAACTGAGTGGTCCGTGTGAAACAAAAAGTGAGAAAAATGATATTTACTCTATGTTTGGTTTTCGTGTTATAAGAGGTAGTTCTAGACACATAAAGATGAGTAACACAGTAAATGGGTAGATGTAGAAATAGTAGTGCAATGGCATACTATTATCTCACTTTTAAAGATATAATGATTATACTCGTGAAATCGCCAGTTACCCGTTGGAATGATATTAGGTTTAATAACCAAAGTAATGTTTCAGTAATCTAAAACACGTTAAACACAGCAATTTTAGCTATGCTATTAAAGGATATGAATCAAAGGATATGCAAAGTATCACACTGAATTTTCTCATCTCAATTATGCCCCTTATGAAGAGATCTATAGAGAGTCTTACCTTTACTAAGACAAAGCATTAATCAGTTCATATAGTCAAATTCTACTCAATTTGTAGTTTTCGAAAGATATTATTGCACGATCGGCGTTATTTATAAAATTTTTCTTACTGCTGAATTTCATATATTATGCACTACAAAACGTGGTAAAACAGGAACTTTCTTTGCTTCCGCTAATGCTCGAAGCCAATGGGCATGTTTTTTTCTGTACCATAGTAGTCTAACCCTATACTATACCTTAACATTTAAAAAACATAGCGTATTTTCATTATTGTTTGGGAACATAAGTATCGCTGGGAACTATTTTTGTCCTTATTCTATACTCTTCCGGGGTATCCTGTTTCAAGTCAAATAAATACTCGTTAGCATCCCTTGCAGCGTGCAGATACGCTTCTTGTATACATTTTGGGTTATTAGGGTGCAATTGTCTAGCGACATAATTAATTTGTACTCGATCACGTGGATTTTAAAAATATACTATTTAGTGACAATTTAAAGGAGTATCACCAGGGCTGTAGTCGAGGGTATTCGCAGGTATCCCACGTATACCCTGATTAACCTTACACATTACCGTTTACCTTCTGGAAAGATGCGTAGGCCCTATGTCATCTACTTTCTTTTTGTTTATTTATTTAATTTCCATGTTCACCCACTGAGATTATTACAGTCAGGTACTTTTGGTTCCACTTGAACAAAATGTTAAGAAGGGTAAGAGGGTATAACTACGTGACGTGCGTTAGCATATTATCACAATCTGTTGACTACAATACTAATTTTGTAGAAATATGCATATAATATATAGTCAATTTGAGCACAACGTTTGCTAGCTTGAGTGGTCTCCTAGTGCAGGTCTTGAGTAATGAGATCTGACTTGTGTTTTCTAAAACCAAGATAGAAGTATGACTTTTCGATATATGGAATAAGTTTTATAACAGGTTCAACAAGTAAGTCTTATACAGAATCTGATTAACTGATATACATGCTTCGTAGTTATACGAAAGTCTCAACAATTCTCTTGTTTCTCATTCCCTCTATGCAACAAATTATGCATATAATTTCATTGTTATTCTCACTGGAATAATAAAAGTATTTTGATTTTCTTGTTTTTGTAAGAAATAAATAATTATTTCATCCCTCAGAAGAGTGATGCTAAGTTTTTAGGTGGGTATACGCTTCTCCCGTTGTAACGAAACCTCTCGCTTACTATACCATATGTCTTCTTATTTCATAAATTTTAGATAGGTATATGGTGATGCCTAACAAATTGAGGTGGGTATACGCCGTATAGCCGCGTATACCCTCCACTACATCCCACGTTTAATGGAAAGATGGATTAAAATTTAATGGAAAAAATGTTTCCGCTTAAAGATTTACAAACTAAAAGATTCACAGTCCCTGTGAAAATTCTAGGACTACAGCACTAAGTATCACGCATATTATTATTTTGATTGAATATATTCTGTGTTATAACACTTAAATAACGATGATGACTTCCTTTGATAAAGAAGTCTACAATTCGACCATCGCACTCTCTCATTAAATCATCAATTACAATTAGATGTGGACCATCAACAGTTGAAAACATCTGTATGTGGCAGATTCTCTTTGAATGTGCACGAAGATGATAGAGTTTCATACCGTTGTTGACACTCGCCATAGCACTAAATAATATATTTTTCATTTTTCACTGTAGTGTTTCAAAACTTATTTCACAAAATATGATTTCCCGCATCTAGTGGGATCGGCAATAATACAAGTGAAAGGGTGTTTCTTTTCCATATTCTAATTTATAAAAAAAGGAAACTTCTCTATTATTATTCCATTAAACTTTTATTTAATAATATATAATATTTCTAGTTTAATACGCTTTGCTGTATATACATCATTTACAAAATTAACAACTGGTACATTATGAGGGTCGTAGAGATATCACGTACGTTATTCCTGTCAGGGTGTCAAAATGGCGGCGTCTATTAAAAATCCTACCAAGTGTGAAATCCGTGGTGTTATTCGGTTTCTGAATGCACAAAATGTTCGGCCTATTGAGATTTTTAGTTAAATAAAGCAAGTTTATGGTGACAGTGAAATGAACGAGTCTTGATGACGGTTACAGGTGACTTGAAAGAAGGAGTTAAAAAATGCAGGAGAACAGGCGTTTCACTTTGAGCACTTTCATGAATCTTCCCTTAAATTTCAGGATCTCTCTTACATGAAATTGTTGCAGATCACCTTGGGTCTGGTGGGAATTTTTGGGTGGGAAACAGTTTGCGAATGATGAGGATCTCAAAGAAGCAGTCACGTCTTGGCTCAAGTCATTGGCGGCAGAAGAGTACAACAGCGATATTGAGAAACTTGTTCCTCGTTACAATAAATGTCTTGATCATTACGATGACTACATTGAAAAATGGAGGAAGGTCCAGTAACATTGTAGAAAGAGTGGTCATTATATATTTAGTTGTTTATTAGTTATGCCCAATCGTTCTTTACTTTCTGGACGACCCTCTTACTTAATACAACATTGTTTCGCACATCTTTCATAATACTTTGATATATCGCAACAAATGTTAGAACACAACATTATAGCCTCGTGAACACAACAAAGGTAAAACTGTATTTTTTTTTCAGCTACAATAGGACAAACTTACTTTATTGTTGTTTATTTTCGAGCAAATTATACATTGCCGCACATTATTATAACATTTTAATATTAAACTATGGCAGTCACTGAGTTCATACTCTATAAATATTACTTCTTCTCCAGTCGTATTAAGAAAATGATTAATATAGGCAAAATGTGATATAAAATTATACCATTCTGTACCACTTTAATGAACAGTTTCACCTCTGTTTCTACACACACAGAAAATGTTTTGTTCTTATTAAAACTAAGAGCTGCGCACAGGTCTGCATTTGAACATTGTTAATAATGATTTAAAATGTGTGTACTTATTTGCGAACTATAATAAATATATAACATTTTTATATATACAATATTTACGTTAACCAATGACTTGCATACACAGCTTGTTATCACATACACACAACTGTGGTGGTTTAGGAGAACATGTAATCTCTGGCCAGAGCTCAATAACTATTTCAGAAAGCAACTCGTTATACAAGACTGAAAATATTTCTGAATTAATACGCTTTGTAATAGAAAGTCAGTTTCTGGCAGAGTACCTAAGAGAACATATAAACAAATTTCCATAGTTAAGATAGTTGAGTAACCTTTTGCACAAATATGTATACAACCTTGAAAATACTACACTAGTGTCCAAAATTAAAGCAAAACGAAGCAATCTCCACAGAAGTAATATATTTCTTGAAACACTTGGTGTTACAGGAAAGTATGTATGAGTATGGTAAGGAAATTAAACTGCAAAGAGACAGCATTTATACATAAAAGATACACAATATCATGGTTGCAATATCACAAACGGATACAAGACAGAATTATAATAATAAGATCAGGAAACAAAATAAAGTGAGAAACCCACCGATACAAGTCTGACAACAATGCATAACGGACAGGTGCAGCGAGAAGATCTTGTAGCAGTAGCTCTCATTATTCACGCGGCACTATTGTGAGAGCATCAAATGATATGGGTGTCCGTGATCGCGAAGCAACTCGCCTTGTTAGGTTGTACCAAGCATGTTCAGTTAGATTTAGGGCCGGTTAATGCACTGGCCAGTCTAAAAGGGCGATAGTTCCAGTTTCAAAAAAGTCATCCACCAATACAGCTCCATGATGGCGGGCATTGTCAACAATCAGAAAGAAGTTTTCTCCCACATGCTGCCGAAATTGTCTCAAATGTACTGTCAAGATCTGATCGCAATATCTGGTAGCAGTTTTGCCTTGTACATTCACCCTGGTGGTATCGCGTAGAGGCGTGCTTCGGGTGCTGCTAATGCTGGTCACAACATCATCCCGCCACTTCCGTATTGATCATGTTCGATGATGTTGGAAGGATTATATCCTGTTCACTGTTCTCCCAAGATGTTGCACCGTCGAGAATCAAACTCTAGAGTATACCACGACTCATCACTGGATAATACGAACGTCTAATGTACATCTGCCCAATGACTCTGATCTCGACAAAATTGTAGACCATTCTCTGATCAGCGTTCAAAGGCACACAAACTACCGGTCATCTTGCATACAGTCATCTTCCCCCAAGCCTTATTCACAGTTTTTCGAGTTATTTGCCTTCCTGTTGAAGCAGCGTGGTCTATTGAAGGATGCTACTCCAATTGTGGCCCTGGCTTTCATAAGAAAATATTGATCTTCGCTTCGCTTATGTTCTGTCACGATCAGGATTTTGATGTTATTGAAAGTAGTACCGCTTTTTTTAAGGAGTAACTGCTATTGTAACGAATGTTTGAAACCGGCGCATCATCTTTTGACACATAAGTGCGAATACATGTGCAAACATTGCGGGGAGTACCATGATTTTGAAACTTCTGTCGATGAGAGAACCATTACAAGTAATAGATGTTTAAGGACCTTCGATTCGCAATCATGCTGTAATAACCATAGCATGAAGGTGGAGGGAAGACCTGTATGTTACTGTGTCAAACTACGTCCATAGTGTGGAGTTAAGATCGATACCCGAAAAAGAAAGAATAATCCGCACGAATGTGGAGATCGATTCTGCACTATCTGCAAGTTGTACCTAAAGAGGACCATTTCTGTTTCTACAAAAGAGGAAAGCGAAACGTGAAATCGATTTTTGTGATATAGTGTATGACCTTGCGACTATGTTACTAAATGAGAACGAAAAAGGTGAGCGTGAACACCGGCCAAAACAACTATATATAAGTTTCTTATAATGAGTCTGTTGCAGTAGGGCTCTGAGAAGTATTATTTCAAAGCATATCGTAACGTACGTACGTCCCGAGGCTCCCAACTCGTTTTTTTTAAGTATGGTAATTGCTATAGGCACGTAACAGTATGGGGGACATTTGAAAAATTAAACTTTAAAATAGGGTGGCAACGCTGACACTTGGGTGCTTGAGTAAATGGAACAACCAAAGTATGTTTCGATTGTGTCGAATATGTATAAGAGTACATAATAAATTCTACCACTCGGCATGAACTCCAAGCACCGAATAAGAAATGATTAGCAAATCTACACAGTTACTCACCACTGTCCCTTTCCTCATAAACAGCAGAAAAGAGTTAGAGCGATGTAATCATATAAGCAAATACATGCCCATGAGATTTTTGTTTTTCTAGCAGTTTCTCACAATAAACAAAAAAGAAAGAATTGAAATATGAACATCTTGTTTCATGTTATTGATAGCGAATTAATATATCCCGCTTCTTGCAGCCAATCGATAAATAATAAATCGAAACAACGCATTTTATGTCTCCATCTGAAGGCTTGCAGCGCCATAATACTGATTAGTTTGGAAATTAGCTTTCACTCGGGACAAATTGCATACGATTCACTGGTAAAAACACACACTTTTGTACTCTTAAAAATAATATAATACTTTCAAAGAAGCAAAATAAAATTAACGTTTTAAACATGATTTTTAAAAAAAAGCACAGTTTAAAACAAACGTTCAAAATGTTTAAAACACGTTTAAAAGATTTTTTTTAACATTCCATACTAGTGACAAGTTTTACTTGCGAACTTCTAACAATTTTGTGTTCTTTTGTACGTGTAATATTTTTGGAGTTGGTCATTTGAGCTTGTGGTGCACTTTTAAATCATGTTTTTCAGCTGTTCAAAATTAACTTTATTTAATGTTTGGTTATTTAGTGTTGTACGTCGCACTTTACAGTCAATACTACTTTTATTAGTAAGAGAGTTTAAAGTATCCGTAGTTTTCAGTCTGACATAAATTTCCCATATATACGCCTCAGCACCATATTAAGGTAACTCATAACTTAGTTCTCCGAGATAATCTCCTAGAGGTAAAGTTACCCCGTCTGTTTTTTAATACAAAACACACTGTCCGTGTCAGTACACGACATTTTCTCCCAACAGGTCTAGATATTTATATAACTCCACCATAAGATGAGAAATAGGGTTCTAACTATATATGCAGACCATCTGTTTTTAATAATAGCTAATAGAATTAGAACATACATCTAATGATTTTTTACGCAGCTTAGCAATATTTCAGCAAAACCACCCGCTGGTAAAGGCCTGTACATATTACAGGATTCTAATGTCTTCAAGTCCCCAATCTATATCTTCGTGTCTAATTTTACTTTCTCTATTTCTGTTCTCTATCCTATCCTATCTCTATGTATTTTATCTGTCTCTATTTCTCTTTAAGCTTGGCGGCCAACTGGCTAATGTACAAACTCTCTTGGTACTCTCAAGTAACCACGCACAAGTATCTGTGAGAGTTAAGAAATTTAATAAATAGATTTAATATATTAAATATAATTAGTCATACGTTCATATAATTAAAAATGAAGTTTCACGTATCTATTGTGTTGAATAAGAATGCGTAAGAACAAAATTTATTTTCACTAATACGTTATGAGGATGTATAATTGTGCAAAAACTACTACTCACAAACCACATGATTGTGAAATGAGTATTCGTTTCATTATATAAATAAAAATAAAAAGTAAATAAAAAAATAATACCCCGTGACAAGAAGTGTTAAGATGAAATAAGAAGACTCAAAGTAAAGTTAACCCTTGACTATATAATATATCATTGAGGGAGACTAGGATATGTCAGGTTAGGCTTCATGTTTTAAGCTTTATTACAGGATTAGACTACAATTCGAAGCAAAGCACAACTTAAAGAACGTCAATAACGTTCTTAGCAACGCATTCGTGGCAAGTCGATTTCACATCAAACAATACACTACCAGAAACGCACTATAAAATGTTAAACTATGAAATAATCCTTCCTCAATACGCTGGGTGACGTTTCGTCCAAAGACATTTTGTCCATACGACATTTAGTCCATAGATATTTCGTCCATTTACATGTCGTCCACAAGACATTTCGTCCAACGGATTTTTCGTCCACAAGACATTTCGTCCAATCGACTTTTGGTCCAACAGATTTTTCGTCCACAAGACATTTCGTCCAATCGACTTTTGGTCCAACAGATTATTGGCAAACTTATTGATGTATAGAATACACAGCCTAAACCACTGGGGCCACTGAAATGAAATTTGATATAGAGGTACATTATCAATAGTAGGTTAATAAAATATTACACAATTTACCCAAATACGCCATCTTGGATCCAAAATGGTCGCGTAACCCATTGCTGTATAGGAGACACAGCTTAAACTTCTAGGGCTACTAAAATGAAATTTGGTATGAAGTTACTATATGACTAGGAGGTTACGTAAATATTAAGAGATGTATTGAAAATGGCACACGAAAAAAAAATATTTTCCACACCATTTCAGCTAGAGAAATGAAATTTGGTATAAAGGTAACCCACGATCACTTGTAGGTTAAGAAAATATTACAAAATGTTGAAAAAGTCAAAATATGGTCACCAAACCCATTGTTGTATAGAATACATAGCCTAAACGGTTGCAGCTAGAAATATCAAATTTAGTAGGAAGGTACACTATCACGTGTAAGCTACGAAAATGTTACACAATGTATCCAAAGACACCATCTTGGATCCAAAATGGCGGACTTAAAAATCCATTTTCGACAATGTTTGAGCTAGAGATAAGAAATTTGGCATAAATATGCATTATAACGAGTAGTTTAGGAAAATATTAGAACATTTTGGAAAAAGTCGCCATCTTGGAATCCAAAAACTCAATTTCCATACCCTTTGAGCTAGATAAATGAAATTTTATATGAAGTTGTATGACGAAGAGTAGGTTACAATAAATGGGACAAACCTCCCCTTTGGAGGTGCAGTCCCCCCGTGGGAAGGTGCAGCTTGACACCATGGCGGCGTAGTCTTGCAGGGAGATTTTGGATAAGATAAACAGGGTGCAGTCCCCGAACACTACTGAAGTTGGGGGCGCATCACCCATGGGGGTCTGGGGACAGTACGATATAGCCCCATGGTCACTCACTACCTGACTTACCCATATAAATTCATAGGCCAAACTACTGGATTTAGCAACACCAAATTTAGTACGAGGGTGTACGACCATATGTAGGTAAAGGAAAAAATCCGACAATTGTGAAAAAAAATGCCATCTTGGATCGAAAATGATCGCCCAACCCATTGTTTTATAGAATACACAGCCTAAACGGCTGGGTCTACAGAAATGGAATTTGGTATGAAGGTACAACATCAATAGTAGGTTACGAAAATATTACGAGATGTATTCAAAGACGCCATCTTTGATACAAAATGGCGGACCTTATAATCCATTTTCCACACCATTTGAGCTAGAGATACGAAATTTGGTATGAAGGTACAAGATCACTAGTAGTTTAGGAAAATATTACAAATTGTTGAAAAAGTTGCCATCTTGGGTCCAAAATGGCAGCCAAACACATTGTTGTATAGAATACACAGCCTAAGCCTCTGGGGCTATTGAAATGAAATTTGGTATGGAGGTACAACATCACTAGTAGGTTACGGATATTTGTTTTAAAAAAGTCTATAAAGATGCCATCTTGTGTACAAAAGTGTTGACCCCAAAAATCAATTTTCCACACCGTTTGAGCTAGAAACACCAAAATTGGTGTGAAGCTACATGATCACTAGTAGCTTAGGAGAATATTACAAAATGTTTAGGAAACCTTACTTCAAATTTCGTACACTCATATCCTACAGGACTCATATCCTACAGTTATGAGCAGGACATATTCTGATTTAGTTTTTTTCATAGATACAGAATCTGCAATAAAAGATGGAAATTCCAATTTAAAAATCAAACAAGATCCCACACATTTTAATGGGCTAGCCCATATGATAACTCTGTTAATTTTCTGCAACTTTTGTCACTTTCATGTTTTCAAACAAGACATTATAACCGAGATATTGAGCAGTTCTGGAAAGTTGACAAGCACTGTATAAGAGACTGCGTCCAAACTTTCCCTTTTATTTAATGGCAGCTAATTTTTGTGTGATAATCTCTTTGTGGCTGACCTACCTATGTACGAAATTTGAAGTAGTGTTTCGGGGTGATCTGAGTGACCCTTCCCTTGTTAGAAGTACACGTATATGAGGCAACCGTTTGCAGTAATAGCACTGGTATGAAGAATTCCACATGTTCTAAAATGGATTCAGGATAACTGCACCTTTAGTTTGATAGCGCAAGGAATGTAGGGTCACCACTGCTACCAATATCTGTGCCCTTCCCCCAAACGTAAAATTCTGGGGAAAAGCCTGCCCCGAACCAGCCCCTAAATACGTCACCAATCATCTTTGTATATTGCAGTTGCAAACAACTATTTATTTTCTATCTACGATCTTCGTATAAAACGCAGATTTTCTCAAAAAAATTTCATTGTCACATTATCACTTTTCTTCGAACTATATTTTATGTAATTCAAATACTTCGATTAGAAATTTCGACGCAAGAAGTGTTCACCCACTCACAACTGACACACTGAGTTTGGACAATGAATGCGTGCAGCATAAATCGCAAAGATCTAAAAATTCTTTCATCCATTTCCTATCTCAGATAGGATACTTAAAATATTCTCATGTACCTACTCAGCAAACAAATTAATATTCATGAATCGTGCATATTATGAAGAGAAACTCAACTGCAAATCACAATGTGGTTGACGCGACACTAGCCAACCTTTGATTTGACTCGGATATATATATGAGTTAAAAGTATTTGTCTAATTGTGTTTCCTTCAAAGTATTTTGCACTGTTTGCATATCAATTTAATGTAGCAAAGAACTGCACGCTTGCTTCTTGTTTTAAACGTATAACTCGCTTTGTTTCGCTAGGATCGCTGAGCCCCAGAACCCCGTGGGGGCAGCGCCCCCTTTATAGTAACCAGAGTATATGGGGGAATGCACGCCCATGGCGCCGATATACCTTTTCTCGGTTGGGGCTTCGCCCCCACAGGGTAGGTTTATCCTCATTTATTGTAACCTACTTGTGATGCACACTCTTATACCAAATTTCGTTTCTCAGGTTTCAGTGGTTGGAAAAATGGGTTTTGGGGCAGCCATTTTGGATTAAAGATGACGACCTTTTTCACGTTTTCTTATATTCTCGTTACCTACTCGTGCTGGTAAACTTTCATAGCACATTTCGTTTGTCTTGCACGAACGGTATGAAAAATGGGTTTTGGGGCGCCCATTTTGGATCCAAGATGGTGATTTAAAATATATATATATATATATATATATATATATATATATATATATATATATATATATATTATTTTCTTAAACTACTCATGACAATACACCTTTATGCTAAGTTTCATATCTCCAGCTCAAACGGTGTGAAAAATGAATTTTTGATCAGGCATTTTGGATCCAAGATGGCGTCTTTGGATACATTTTCTAATATGTTCGTAACCTACTAGCGATGATGTACTCTTGTACTAAATTTGGTGTTTCTAGGGCAGTGGTATAGGCTATGTATTTTGTACTACAATATGTTTGGCGACCATTTTGGACCCAAGATGGTGACTTTTGCAATATTTTACTAAACTACTTTTGGTCATACGCCTTCAGACGAAATTTCGTATCTCAAGCTCAAACGGTGCGGTCCGCCATTTTGGATTCCAGATGGCGTCTTTGAAGACATTTTTAATATTTTCGTAACCTACTTGTGATTTTGTACGTCATACTAAATTTCGCTTCTATAGCTTCAGCCGTTTAGGCTGTGTATTCAATACAATAATGGGTTTTGCGGATATTTTGAATGCAAGATGGCGACTTTTTCAAAATCTGGGAATTTTTCCTTTACCCATTTTTGGTCATACACCTTCATACCAAATTTGTTGTTTCTAGTTCCAGTAGTTTGGCCTGGGAAATATGATCAGTGTCACTGAGTCAGTCAGTGAGTGACCATGGGGCTATATATATTATGTGGATTCGCTTTTCTTCGATGGGGCGCTGCCCCCAGTCCCTCGTGAGGGCCGCACCCCAACTTGGGGATTTTGGGGGTTGCGCCCCCTTTATCGTAGCTACTCTCTTTGGGCATCTTTCCCTCATGGTGAAAATCTGCGCCCAACAACCCAGTGAGAGGAGCTTCACTCCCATATTGAAGGTTTGCCCTATTTCTAACCCGTGATGGTTACTTCATACTGAATTTCGTTTCTCTAGCCTCAGTGGTTTTAACAATGGGTTTTGGGTTCGTCATTTTAGATTAAAAATGACGACTTTTTAACATTCTCTTATATCGTCGTGAACTACACCTGATGGTACACCTTCATACCAAATTTCATTTCTCTAGCTCGGACGATATGAAAAATAATATTTGGGCGGTCATTTTGAATCAGAAATGACTTTTTCAACATTTGTATTTTTTTCTTAACCTACTCTTGATGATACACCTTTATGCCAAATCTCTATGTCGTATCTCTAGCTGAAACGGTGTGGAAAATGTTTTGTCCCGCCATTTTGGATCTAAGATGGCGTTTTTGGATACATTTTGTAATAATTTTTAACTCTCTAGTGATGATGTACCTTCATACCAAATTTCACTTCAGTACCCCAAGCGGTTTTGGCTGTGTATTCTATACAACAATAAGTTTGGTGGCCATTTTTAACCAAGATGACGACATTTTTTAAAATGTAACATTTTCCTAAACTACTCTTGATATTACAACTTTGTGCCAAATTTGATATCTAGCTCAAACGGTGTGAAAATTGATTTTTAGGTCCGTCATTTTGGGTTCAATATGGCGCATCTGGAGACATTTGGTAATATTTTTGTAACCTACAAGTGATAATGTATAACATTACTAAATTTCGTTTCAGTAGCTCCAGCCATTGGACCAAATGTCCTGTGGACGAAAAGTCCTTTGGACTAAATGCCGCTTGGACGAAATGTAATGTGGACGAAAAATCCGTTGGACAAAAAGTCGATTGGACGAAATGTCTTGTGGACGAAAAATCCATTGGACGAAAAGTCAAGTGGACGAATTGTCTGTGGACGAAATGTTGCGTGGACATAATTTCGTTGGACGAAATGTGGTGTTACCCTTCCCAATAACATCAAAGGGGAATATACTTTTAACTACCAATATTCCAAAAAGTTAGGAACATTTCCGCACTGTCCAAAAAGGCCATCAACAAAGAAATCAAGTCAATATCTAAAAGAAAAAGGAAGAATGGTTCCTTCGTTTTCTTTTTTATTCTATTTGAATTCCCGCGTGGACGACCATTATATCTTCACTGCATTCTCCCCACTCCATATAAATTTCACGTCAATATATGGTAAAATATGAGACAGTCAAGTCTTGATTTCCATCTTCAAACATTTCTTCCACCAATTTAAGCACATTCTTAAAATACGGGTTTTCCAAGACTTGAATTAGGTCCAACTTGCGTAACTCTCCTTTTAGGTTTTTCGAGGCCTTACCAGTAACTTTGTCCACTTTTCTTTTACATTTCGTCTTTTTGTTGACTCTTTGCTCCTTTGGTTTACGCAGGCATTGCACTTAGGAACATTTTCACATTGTCCAAAATGGTCATCAACAAACGCACAGTTAATATCTAAAAGAAAAAGGAAGAATGTTTCCTTCGTTTTCCTTTTTATTCTATTTGAATTCCCGCGCGGACGACCATTATATCTTCACTGCACGAAGGTATAATATGCGATATCTCGAGAACGAAAAAAGCTAGAGATATGCAGTTTTCAAATTACGCATCAGCATAACGAGCTCAATTTTAGAAAAAGTTGTGATCTCGAAGTCAAACGTCGATTCAACCCGCTATATTTTTGAAACTGTAAACGCAGAGAAAAAAATAATTTCAGATTTGGTATCACCACAATAAAGTACATCTAAAAATCAATACACCGGGACCCTGAGGCTAAAGGGCAGGTATCTCGAGAACGAAAAAGCTAGAGACATTCGGTTTTCAAAATCGGCATTAGCACAATGAATAAATAACATACAATTTATGAGTTTTCATATTGTTAGAATCAAATTGTCCAAATTCAAAAAAGTTTAAAACGTCATATCTCGAAAACGGAAAAAGATAAAGGGAAACGGTTTTCAAATTAGCATCACCGTAAGGAATATTGTAGCATCAGCAGCACTTGAGAATCTTCAGGTTAAATTTATACTTTCGAACCATATCTCGAAAACGGTAGAAGCTAGGGCAAAAATAAAAATGTTCCTTTACTAAGACTCAACTACATAGGTGGTAAGGAACACAAAATTTCACGCTTGTGGGACCACAGGGTACCGAATTAGCATACAGGTATATGGTAATAGGTACAGATAAACATACTTCAGATTTGGTATCGCCATGACCACAGGGGGCCATATTATGGAGTTCAACAATTCACAAGCAATATTCAAGTTTATAAAAAAAATATTACTTTTATGTTGACCTGGTAAAAGAAAATATGTCATAAACGGAAACGCACACCTAAAAGAGCTCAAGCGCTATGGCAAATACGGTAAATTAGGTTATAGCGTCGTTTCCATTAACAAGCCTGGTTATTTTTAATTTTAACATGTACACTGTCTAATTCCTTTTATCGTGTATGTATGTATGTGTATGTGTGGAAAAGGTTAAGTCACCTTTTCATCGAAAAAGAAGATAATAATTTGGGTACTGGCTTTTACAGTACATAGGTTTGTGACATCATTAAATTTTGCCTTAGTATATTGTTTTTTCTCAATCCATATTTTATTCTGTATTTATTTTAAAAAACCAGCGTTACAAATTTCAGTTTTCTGAAATGAAGCACAAAATAACAAGAGTATACGTTTTTCAATACTCTCCTTGAAGACTGCGTTGAGAACTATTGGTTTCAGACTATCTAGATTCGTCCTACTAAGAATGTCAGTACTAATGGATTATAAATCACAGAAAAGATGATGGTGGGTATTTTAAGTGTGAGAAAACAAGGAACTGTAAGAGGACAACATATTTTGCCTTGGTACTTTTCCTCAGTTCTATTCTTCAGTTAACTCGTTCTTCTTTGCATTTCGACATCCTGTCAAAGAGAAGACGAAGTTTATCTGCAAATTCGCATTCATAACGTTACACTGAATTTGAGTTCTGAAATCATAAGAATCCCAAATGTAATTACATTTACGGTTTCAAAGTTTTGAAAAAAAAAACGTGTTATGACAGAGAAAACTTTCAACCATTATATATTTTTAAGAAATGTTAGTGACAATTCTGTTTTAGTACACAGACATACACTTTGTCTTAGCTGCTAATTCTGTATTCTTAAACCAGAGAATGTATGTTTAGAAACATTTTGCTTGTATTCACTTTGATATTTTCCACTACTACATTTCTTTCTCGGCAAATCTCAAGTGCAGTAGCTCAGAATTTCTAGTTAGCTACGCTAATCACGTAATATTACGGCAGGAAAATTGTATTTTTTATCATTCAGTCACTTCTGCTTCAGTTTCGTCCTGGAATGAAGTACTTGCAAGTTTTATTGTCTCCTCCCACATCACAGCACCACACCAATACACTCCTCGCCAGGGACATATTTAAGGGATTCGGACTCCCTCCAGGTAGCCAGTTATTTTAAACAATAGTATAACTTTAGGCAAATTTATATAGATATTAAGTAAACTTCACAACCAGACACTTTATTCATTAAGTTCATTTCTTTTCATTTGGGGACCCACCTTTCTTGGTTCAAATTGAGTTGCGCACTTGCAAGGACATGCGTCACGACCAGTTGTTTGTTCTCCTCAATTTGGAAAAGGCCCCCACTAAAGATTTTCAGATTACCGGAATTCCGGCATTCGGAGAAGCTCCTGTCTTCCCTTTGTATGTGACTCAGAGTGGTGTGAGACGATCTTTTGACCAGGCGTCCAGAATATAATACTGGTCTTTCTTCCTTGATTAGAGAGGGATTTAATGTCGTTGTGTAATTTCTTTATTTTAAATAAGATACAACAAACATTTAGGACAATACAGACATCACAGCACAACACAAAACACACAATTGAACTCCAGCATAGCCTGTAATTAGAGAAAAATTATTTATTAGTGTGCAAGTTTATCACTATAATTTGCTACAAAGTCTCTCCACCACATCCTTGTCGCTTCTTCTTCTGCCCCGGTCTGATGCACTGGACCCACCCGAGTCATGTCTGAGAGCAGGTTCCGCTTCCAGTTGGGTCGGGGTACCATTTTCTGCGACTCTGATTGGTTCGGAATACTCACATCACTTTACTTCACTCGTACTTAAACATCATCACTGGAAGGTCTGTTCCAACAGTTTGTATTTCTATTTCGGCTTCCAAAACAGAAAGACTTAGATCCTTCATTTTATGGTTTCATTAGCAAGTTTATAATATTATAAATTGTTTATACGATCACCACACAATAAAGAGATAGAAAATTAACACAAAACACAAATTGTATTCTTCAAGCGTCCATCTACTGCGGGTAAAGACAGTTGGGCACTCGGAGTAATTAACTGCTATTTTCCAGCAAAGTTGTCTTTTGTTTTTTGTCTGTTGATAGTTTTAGATACGTTAGTTCTTGGTGTTTTGTTTCGTACGAACGGACTCATTTTAGTGGTCTTTTTCACGCACTATCACACTAAATTTAACTCTTACAAAATCTGGTTATAATTTAAGTTCTTTTACTAGTTCGGATTTTTTTCGTCTTGCATCCGTTTCACGTAAGTGATTGGTTCTAGTGATTTGGTGTATTTCAACGGTATGACATAGAGGTTTCAGGACCTCCTCCTCATTGGAACTAGTTAGCAAATTTGTTTTGCTGGTTCCACACCACGGTTACCCGCGGTCACTCTTCTGAGTAAATTTCCTTCGATAGTTAGCTGACATCTTGTTTGCGAACTTTCGGAGGAAAACCGCGTGTTCAGGAGTGATTTCCTTGTTCTCCAAAATACTTCTTTCACCTACTATGTGTTCCGTTTCTTTACGCCTCAATACTATATGTTCAGGGGTGGTAACCACACCATAGTGGCGGCACATATTGTTTTCTACGATGTTAAGATCTTTTTATTTACTTCTTCTATATGGGCCAAGTCCTGTGAGAAAGTGAAGCATTTCACTCACGATTTCCAGTCCGATGTCCATCCTCTCAGCCACGTCTAGGGAAAAGTCTTCTGGCCTTCTTGCTTTCATTCCAGAATTGCTGCCATATATTGGTTTGTCACTATTTGGTATTTATCTTATATTTGTGTGTTTAGTGTCTGTATAATTTTATTTATTTTTAAAAACCAGTTCATGGTACCAAGTTGCTGGATTTGGTGGTGCATAGGAACCGTGGCAGAAGCTATCTGCAACGGTGTTGTTCTTTAGGTCCTCATAAGCCTCAATAGTCCCTGGCGCTCTGCTTGGTCTGTGGTGCGTTTATCCACGATGTGATTCATGCGGTAACACCATGCGCTTGCTCCGTTGTCTATCGTAATGACCACGTGAATTACGAACACGTGGACATTGTATAAATAAAAACACATGTTTATAAAACAAAAATGTGGTTATGTAAGTAAACAAGTCATACACACATTGGAGCAGACGACGGTCAACTCCGCAAACTAACACCAGATGGAGCGAATAACGGAAGACAGAAGAAGCTGGAGTCAAATAGGAGAAACAAGAGGAGCTACCCCTACAATCATCTTTAAAAAGGACCTGCACACAGCAAGAGCCATCACTCATTCCCTGGGTGGTCAGCTCCTCTCCTTCATCCGTTCGCAGTTTGCTAAGAAACTGGAACATCCTTGGTACGCAGTTCGCTAAGGAACTGGTACAATTCTGCATAGGTAGTTCGCTAAGGAACTGGTGTGCACTCTCACTTATAAAACCTAATTTGTACGCAGTTCGCCAAGGAACTGGTAAAGGGTTGAGGGCTGAAACCACTCGCGTGTATCTTTGACTCTACTAATTCAAAACTAAAAGGAACATTACGCTATTATTGATCTAATCATCACGTCGTGGTACGTTTTTATAAGTTTTATTGGTATTACTTGTTCGTTTTTTCGCAATATTAATTAATTTGTGTATTATCTTTATTCTTTTATTTTTTGCACTTTTAATATGTTGCCTGTAATATAATTTCCTTTCTAGTATGAGGCAGAGGTATTTAACATTTTCTTCTCTTTTCATGTTCTTATTGCTTATTTTTATAATTGGACCTCTGTACTTGTTACCTCGGAAAAGAAACACTTAGCTTTTTCAGCTGAGATTTTAAGTTTATTATTTTCACACCACGATGTAAGTGCTAATGTAACATTATTTTGCTTTTCGTTCGATGTCTCGTCTGCTATTTCCTTTAAGCACATCAATCAGATCGTCGGCATATCCTGCTACACGCTCCATCTAGCTTATGGTTTAATGTCTCAAGGCATTACTGAAAGGCTATATCGCAAAATACTGGTCCCTAGACCGCTCCCTGAGGACATGGCCATGTCGATTTCTTGGCAACGACTCCATCCACCCTTTCGCTTCTTTCTTTCTGTTTGTGAAATATTTTTTAACTGTCAGATTTTTTGAACGCATTTTCAGCTTTTTTAGTTCCTCCATTAGCGACGGCTACCAGAGGTTATCGAAGGTGCCTGAAATGTCGAAGAATATCACTATCACGTACCGGCATACTTGTGTAACAGCCTAGTTGCTGTTCCATTTTTATTTTTATTTTCTCCCCTTTTATTTTCTTAGTCTCCGTTTTGTTTTCTTTCAGTGTGTTCTCCTTAGCTCATTCTCTTTGGTTGGTTTTAGACTCTTTGAGCGTGTTCCGCTTGGATTTTTCTTTGGATTTTTATCGTTATCCATCCAGGTTTTCGTTAGTCACGCAGCAATGACTTGGATCTAACGCTTGTTTTTGATTGGCCCTAGTCAATGCTTCGTGACTTGTTTTTTGCTGATTGGTGTGAATCAGCCTTCTTCTCCGTTTGCTGGGAGAACTGCTCTCCCACGCCATGTTAGTTCAGTTCCAATTTTTAAAACCAGACGAGTGGATGCATGGGCTTTTCGTTACCTGTACTTCCTAAGCCCTGTCTACGAGAGGTAGATATAAATACTAAATTTAGCATAATTTTCGATTTAGACTGTTTTCGTCCATACCGGAGAATATATTATGCGAATTAAGAAGATTAAACCGATACTAGTGCTATCAGGACTTTTTCAACATCAATATTTCGGAATTTTCACCTCATCAAAGTTGTTATTTTTGATTTTGAGAATATTTATCGAGATGTACAATATGTTCTAAATTTCAGTATGGGGCCCCTATTGACCGAATTCTTACATTATAAATATCGGTTCGTTAGATTTTAATAATCATATGCCATTTTCTCATCTCCAGTTTTCAAAATCTATTCGAAATTCCCGGTTAGCCATGTTTGACAGCTACCGCATATTTTCCTTACTTGATCAAATTAGCAACATGTCTGCTCGACTATAGTTGCGTACCGTTTTCATGTTAATAGTAAATTTTAATTTATTCGACATGGTTCGATAATTTTGGTTTCAACTCCAGCCACTATTCTCTGATGAAAAAGTCATATTTTATAACAATATTTTGTATTTTCAAAATTTATTCAGAACGTCTTTTGTATAACGTAGTAATCATCTGTAATGACGTCACAAAATTATTAACGTTAAAGTGATTCTTTCATTACCATGTATTTTGGACTAGAACTTCTTTCGTGTAAGTAATACTGTGCTAAAACTTTTAGAAATTATATAACAATATTTCGGGAATAATTTGTGAAAAAATCAACGAAATTTGTTAATTATAACAGAAATTATGGACATTTATGTGTGACTACGTAACTTTCAGTTCTGCTTAATTCAATGTATACCAGCGATTCAAATTTGTTTGTTTTACAATTCAACAGTAATTCTGTTCAGATTCTGATAAAATTATCATAGCCGAAAGCGTGAAAAATGTAAATTCTAAGCAATAAATTGAAATTCTGAAATTTTTATATTTCTTCGAAAACAATCTTGAGTTTACATTCAGTGAACGTAGTGTAGAAACCTCTCAGTTAACCAGGTACGATCTACGGCATTAGTTGATAATCCTCGTACAGTGTTTATTAATATTTATAATGTGCAGTGAGTTATTTAATGTTTAACTTGATATCTATTGGAAATTAGCTATGAATCGTTACGTGAAGTTGACAGCAATTGACACTATATTATTTCTGTGTTTCGGTAAACCTATCGTTTTAAGTGATGTGATTTTAATTAGATTAGATCGGTTCATAAATCCGTGGACCAGTGGTAGGATTCTTTTGCCAGCTGAGAAGTGATGACTTGGGAAAGGAACTATATATCGAATTTCTGGTTATTTCTGCATTGACATATAAAGTGACTCCAGCATGTGATTTGTGTGAATAAATATTGTTTGCGTTTTGCATTATGACACTACGTTTGGACTGAGTTGCGACCGTCATTCGTATGTGTTCGTTCGTCTTTATTTCAGGAATTGCGATTCCAGACTACAGGTGTGGGCCCTACTAAGGTAAAGGTAAGGCATGGTCTTTTGCCACCCAGTAGACTTCGAAGTGAGTAAAGACATAGTATGAGTCACATATGAGTCGTTATGCGTATCATCGTTTGAGATTATTTCCCAAGTAAAGATTTGCGTTTTTCTTTCTTAATCTGTCTCTAATCTGAACCAGCTGGTACTTCGGAGTATGAACTGACGATCTAATTAAAAGATTGGAGGTGTCACCTTACCGGTATTTCCTCCCTCGATCTAAATTATTTTTTTTTACAGTGATCACAAGGATCTGGAATCCTCTTTCCCAGATATTCTTAAATCTCGAAGGCATTTCTGCGCCGCTCGTCTGGGGTGTAGAAAATGTTTGGAGCTAGAGGTTAGGTTAGATGCGTTGCGTGGGTACTCTAGGCTCCTGGCGATCCTATTTGTCTGTGTGATCCACTTTTGGGATCATTAGGTTGGGGGCGTTTCACTTGGATCTTCAAGTTTTCTGTTTTATTGCATATTTCTTTCATGGCGTCTTCAGTTGATTTTCCCTTTCGAAATCCATATTGGAGTTTGCAATTTTAAGCTTGGATCTTTTTATTAATTTTGTTTATTTTCTCAAAGAGTCTACTGATTACGTATAATAAGCAAATAGACCGGTATGATTTAGGGTTAGTTCGGCATTTATCTTCGTCCTTTAGTATGATGATTAATTTAGATTTCTTCCAGGCGTCCGGGAACATTTCTTGGTTGATTCATTCCTGGAACAGTCTTGTCCAATGATCTTTACATGTTTTATAGATTTCGTTTCTAATATTGTCCGAACCCAGGGTCCTCACGTTCTTTAAACATGTTATTGCCTTTTCGATATCGATGTTGTTTAATGAATAATTTTATATTGTTCAATATCATTAGGAAATATTTTTTCTAATAGTAGATTTGATGTTTCTTCCCAGTTTGCCGTGTGTTCCCCGTTGTCTTTTTTAATGTGTTCTGAATGATATAAGATTTAATTTTATTCATTACAGCTTTATAGGGCATTTCCCATGGATCCAGGCACAGATCTTTCCACAGAGTTGATCCAGGTTTTCTTCTTTTGTTGTCTTTAATTCTTGTTCGTATTTTTGTTTTATTTGTCTGTATTTTTGTAATCTTATTTGCCTTAGGTTATGGCACCTGGCCGTTCTGTACCTGGCCTAGCTGCTTTGGATTACCTTTCTAGTCTTTTGAAATCTCGCGCCCAAAAATGTGTTCTCTTATTATTGTTTTCTAATTTTGATTTTGGCGCAGATTTTTCAACTGTTCTCTCAACGGCCTGCTTTGATTTCCAGTTTATTTAAGTTACAGTTTCTCTCCACTTATGGGTGCTTAAATTTGTTTCTTGTTTAACTTTTCCCAGTTTATTTTCTTTAAGTTATATATTTGTCTTCTAGTTTCGTTTTCATCGTCTCCTTCTGCTATTCTTGTTTCTATTGGGAAGCGGATGGCGTTGTGTGCACTTACTCTTTCATCTTACAAGACCGTCCAATCTTTAAATTTAGACGTTAGATCCCCCCTCGTCATTGTGACGTCTTTATTTGTCCCCGCTCCGACCGTGCCCTTAAACGTTGTGGTGCTTCTTCCACGTTTTTGATTTGTAAGTTTTGTTGGTAAATAAGGTCCTGGAACTGCTCACCGTTTTCTTCCGTTTTATGTTTCTCACAATCAGTACATTATAATTACAAAATTTGCTTAGTATTAAGTTTATATAAAATTTGCACTAGGTACGGAGAACGAACAATATATATATATATAAAAATAATAAATCACAGCCATATTCAATCCACTAGTGGATGAGGCCTCTCCCCGAAGGAAGGAGTTGGTCTACTACTCCCACGCTGACCAGACGGGTTGGGAGAGGATATATAATATATATATAAAGTACTTCGAGGGATGAAGAACGGAAAATCACCAGGAGAA
>JAGDQP010008135.1:1100-39890 GCA_022664845.1 Lepisma saccharinum
CGTTTTCAACAATTATATTTCACATCTTAATTCAAATAAGTTCTAAAGCAAGGTTTTAAAATTAACCTTTTAAATTCGAGATTTTAAGTTCTGCACTTCAAAAATATTTTTGTAGATAATAGGTCTTCCTAACAGAGGTAATACGAGTAACGAAAATACTAACACATTATAGCTTTCTTTTTTCGCTGAAAAGTAACTCCTCTAGCGTTTGACAAGGGGGAACCTATTTTGCCTATTCAAGTGTGGCGGCCCTAAGCCGAACTAGTGTTAAAAAAAAAAAAAAAACTGAAAAATTGAACGCCGGAAAAAGAAAACTGTTCTTTTCCAATTTTTCATGCTACTTTGAAAATAAACTGTTTTTTAGCTAATTCGGAGCAGCTAATATTATTTGAACATTAATAAATCGTTAAAATGTTAGTTTTTGATGCAAATAAACATTTAGAATAACAAAAGATGTATTGGGACTCCCAGAAACGAAACCGTGTTCAATAAATGTGTATTCAGTCGATTCCAGGTTGCAGCCAATGTCATATAGGCCCTATTACATTACGATGGGACTCTCTAATGCAGCGGAAAACTTGTGTTTTTGGTCATCTTAATAACTTTGCTAATCGTAAACTTTAAAATCTATATTTTACGAAAAATAGACGTGTTTTGTGAAAGTAAATACTGTCATATAAATATGAAAAACGCGTTCAAAATTTGAACAGCTTCAAGGCGAAGTAGGGGTAGTATATGAAAGCTACTAATAACTTATTTTGTAAGTTATTATTTTATAGTTCAAGAAATTAATTTTCATATTTAACACAATGCTTCCTGAATAATTTTTGAGTTCTTTTGTATGGAGAAAACAAACAAGAATATCACCTTAACTTGATTTCAAGTAACCGGGTGTTACAAAAACAAGAGTCGTTATTAAGCAACTTGTTTTATGTTACTGTGAATATTATACATGCTATTTAAAATTAAAACTTACTACTGAGTCAGGCACGTACCCAGAAGCTGATTTGGGGGGCTCCGAGGCCTGTGTGAAATTTACGTTAAATGCATATAATTTTGCCAAAAATTATAATTTCACAAAAAAAAAAAAAAAAAAAAACTGAATTTGGGAGGGTCAGGACCCACCCCCTGCATACGTCCCTACTATGAGTAATTAAGTCTGAAGACATATTCATTGCTCATTACCAGGTGCGTAAATATGAAACCGGAATTTATGTACAGAAAAGACACAGTAATAGGATGACAATGGTAAGAACTATTTTATTCGAAGTATTGGTCATCGCTAGCTATACATTTCTGCCATCGTTTCGGCAATGTGTGGATGCCAGACCAAGAAAACTGTGCCTCTTGTGCTGCAAACCAGTCACCAAGCCATTTTCGTAAGATGTGAAGCGCTGGTCAGCAAGTGCGTGTCCCATGGATGCAAATAAGTGAAAATCGGAAGGCACCAAGTCTGGTGAGTAAGCCGCATACGGAAGGATTTCCCAGCCAAACGTCACAATCGTTTCCTTGATCGGTTTTGCTGTGTGGGAGGGTGCATTATCGTGAAGCACAATCATTTTATGTTGTCTTTCGTCACATTCTGGTCGTTTTTCACGCAAAACTTAATGCAAATCGATCATTTGTTGTCGGTTGGGTATTAACGGTTTCGCCAGGTTTCAGCAATTCATAATAGATCACTCCCTTCTGATCCCACTGAACACAAAGCATTGTCTTCCGTCCATAGCGATTTGGTCTTGCACTCGATGTCGCCGGTTCTTCTGGAGTTACCCATGATCGTATACGCTTAGGATGCTCGAAATAGATCCACTTTTCGTCACCAGTCACAATTCGATGGAGAAATGATTTCCTTTTGTACCTGGCGAGCAGAATTTCTCAAGTGGTTTTTCGGTTTTTCCTGCCGTCGTTCAGTCAATGCATGTGGAACCCATTTTCCCACCTTCTGAATCTTGCCCATGCCTTTTAAACGTATGGAAACTGTTTCTCGTGTTACATTTAATTGATCCGCGAGTTGTTGTTGCGTTTGAGCGTCATCCTCATCCAACAAAGCTTGCAATTCACTGTCTGCAAACTTTTTCGGTGGTCTTCCACGTTCTTCGTTTCTCACGTCAAATTCGCCACTTTTAAATTTTGTGAACCACGCATAGCACTGTGACTTTCCAAGAACATGATTACCGTAAGCTTCGACAAGCATGCGATGCGATTCTGCAGCAGTTCCTTCACCAGTCCTTGATAGTGTTTCGCTGTCGGAATTTTAAACAGAACAACGCGTCACTACTAGCTTGTTACATAACACGTGAACTGTAAAAACAACGTTTGTTGCAACGTTCGTAGATTATCTTAAATTAGTGACCATACGAACGTGGAGGTTAGGAAAGGTTAGGTGCGGTCATGTATTTTTACACTCTTTATTCTCTTATACGATACAGTTCTTAACTCAACTTCCGTTCAAAATTCCGACGGCGATACGCTCGTGGATTACCGCCGCTCATGTCGCCACGATCGGTTTTCATATCGTCTGTTCCTCATAATGGCAGATTAATTTCCACTTTCGAGCAGGTAAGAGAGCTTCCTTTTTTACAGAAATTAGGCACTTGAGACAAGCAGCGCCGCGCCAATCTGACATATGACACCTGCCTTTACTTACCCAGAAACCCCATTTCTCCTGTAAATTTTCCATTTTTTGGCGACGTAAAACTATAACAGCACCGATGGATCATGTAATATTATATTAAAAAGCTAAGATTACATCTGCCATAAAATGCTTCCAAAGCAACAGCATCCAAGAATGTAACAGTCATGAAACCATCAATTGGCCATGATAAAAGATTGTTATTTGTAATCGACATAACCCAATTCGTAACAACACAAATTAAATAACGTAATTGCACTTCACGCAAATAAATTTCATTTCAAAAACACTACATTTTTGGAACACTTCCATTATACTCACTTCAGTTCATTTGAACGAATCACATTACATTAATTTAGTTCCGGCTATTTAGAATCGTTCAAACACGTAAGAATCAATGTAATAAACAATGTTTTCGTTAAAATGCATTTTTAGTATTTAAATTTTGTTTCATTGTGTTGTTTTCTTCATAAATAAATTTATTACGTTTCTTTATAATAATTTTTAAAATATATTAAAAACATAACAATAAAAAATATTTAAATTCATAATTAACAATAATATAATCACATTCTAAACAATCTTCTTATTAGAAAAACGTATTATTTTGCATTAACGTAAAAAGTCAGCGTTCGTGTTCGAGTGATTTAATATTTTATTCTTAAATATTGTAAGATGTTAGCAAATATTAGTGATACTGTTAATTTATATCAGGGATGTTTTTAAGGAACGTCTGGTGTACCAAGTAGGGTTTTCCTTTCAAAGTTATGTGAAAATGACGACCTTGCAAATTATATATTTCATAAGAACTGCAGACACGATAATATCGACCCTATTAATAAGTTCATTGATATTTTAACCCTCCACTTTTCTTGGTGATTATCACAATAATCTACATTATGAGCTCAACGTGTTGTTAGCAATTATGTTAGATCGTTTAAAAAATTCTTTTCAGTTTAATTTTACGTTTATTTTAATTATATTTTACATTAATTGGTGTTAAACTAAATTCGGTTTAGTTAGATTTGATATCATAGCTATTAAATTCAGATTACATTGCATAAAAATGCTTTCCAAGGAGGAACCGAAGTTAATATAATGGAGCAGCTCCACATTTTTTAGTCACGAAAGTTATTTCGACTAGATACGCTACAAACATTATAAGATTCACCACGAAAAATGCGTTTATATATATCAACTTATTAAGAGGATCAACATTATCGCGTTGAATCTTATAACATATAATAATTAATATGTAATAATTAAGTAAACTGAAATTAGCAAGGTAAATTACAAAGGGTGCCTGCCGATTCTAACTTTTCAGTGATCCCTTCAGCCTTCTCCACAAGCTTACAGTACTATTTATATGAGCACCAGTTGTGAGGTGACATGATTACCTGTTAGGAAAACAAAGATCCATTACTAATGATTTTCATACGTTCACATTGAATTATTTTGAATTGATTGCCTGCTTTCATTTGTGAAATATTAAAGAATCTCCACATATTCGTTGTTAAATAAATAATGTCATTAGTGAAGCACATTTAAAACAATTAACTTTTTCTTTATGAGACCAACGTCCATACTGAAGTTCAGAACAAGATCACCGTTTTCACATAATTTGGAGATAAACCTTAACTTAGTACATCAGGTGTGCCTTAAAAACGTTCATGATCTCTTTCAGATTTCGAAATTCTTATTTGGTGTGCAATCATTTGCCGAGATTTATGACCAGTATCACCAACATTACCTAACACTTTGAAATGTGCATAAATAAAATAATAATCCCCTGAAACACACACGTTAAACCGTTAGTTTGTAACACAGTCAACTAATGCAAAGATTAAGAAAATGATTACATTGTTGTTAACTTTGAATTTAAATATTTCCATTTGTTATGTTTTTAAATATTTAAATTTATATTGTTATAAAAAATGAATTAAATTATTCATGATGAAAACACAACAATGAAATTCTGTTTGTTTTTTAAGGCTTTAAGATTCCTGTTGAGATTGTTCTTCGCTCTCTTGAAGAGCTTCCCTCATGAGTATCTTCTTTGCGTGTTGTGACTTATCATTGTTGCATTTATCCCAGGAATCACTGGAAAAAAATTTGGTCACCTTATGCTAGGACAAGGTCACTAGAAGGTTCCTTGCAGTTCAGGAGGGGGGGGGGATTCTCGTTAAGATACTGGTAATAGCATATGGAACCTAGTTTAAAATCGACTAGAACTTCAACAGCACCTTCAGGGCTGTACAACCATTCCCCGGAGGGCTTCCTCTGGAAGACACCCTAGGCAAGTACTAAGCTTTGGCACTGCCACGAACTATGTATTAATAACTTTAACAGTCAGTTTATACAGTATTTAAATTTTAATGCTACCAATTTTGTAAAGTAATTTTTGTATATCCACGGAACAAAATTGAAGTATATCGACTACAGCAGGATTTAGCCTGGTCTGGCCAGGTCTTTGGAAAGTTTTAGCGTGGCATGGCCAGGCCAGTGCCGAAATCCACACCTGCCTAAAGGCACTTCACACACTGGTATATAGTGGCTGAAAATAAGTGATCTATCAAAAGTAGTCGACTGAATTTAATGTAATCCTGACTAACTCCCTACTATGTTTAATCTTCCAGTACTGATATTCGTTCTGTACTGATTTAATATTATTTATTTATTTATTTATTTACAGAAGGTTTCAGATACAGCACAATTTGCCATTTTACACTGAAAACATTAACAGTAAGCATAACACAACAATAGAAGAACAGCAAAACAAAAAAGAAAAAAAAAGTTACAGAGATAGTCTGTTTATACATATTCTAAAAGTTGATTCATTAACAAATATGTCAACGTTATCAGGAAGATGATTGTACGTGCTGATAATCCTATTTAAGAGGGACCTTTGTACAACATTTACCCTCACTGTTCGGGAGTAGAAAAGATCACTTGAGCGTGTTGTTCTGCAGGGTATACGAAAGTTTATTTCACCAAGCAGCTTTTCACAAGAAACATGACCATTGACAAGTTTGTGGAGAAATATAAGGTCTGAAATTTTGTTTCTTACCTGCGGTGGTTTGATATGCAGACATTTTAGTATATCATTTTTTGGAAGTGTGCGGAGATGAGGTACTCTGTAAGATACGATGGCAAGAAAAAAAAATATTACGGAGTTTAATTTATTTAAATGAGTAAATAGGAGAACAGTATTCAATAGTGGGGGCAACGTATGATTTATAGAACAAACTTAGGGAATGAGGATTTTTAATGTCCGTGAAGCGGTAAAGAAGACCCATTTTTCTCATAGCAGTACGAGATATGATATTAATATGTTCAGCAAAAATAAGTTTACTGACAATAATAACGCCAAGATTTCTGAAGGAGGGAACTGAGTTTATGTTACTATTTCCAATTTTCTAGGCGTAGTTGATAGGTTCCTTTCTTAGCGAAATCGTAAGAGAAGCACATTTCTCAAGGTTTAGGTTTAGTTTCCAAGACGCACACCAGTTGGGGAGACTAGAAGCATCATTTTGAAGAGTAAGAGCATCCTTTCCAGAACGAATTTGCCTGTAGAGCTTGCAATCATCAGCGAATAGAAGAATATTGGTCAGACTATTTGCAAATAAAGGCAGATCATCTATATATAATAGGAACAGTAGTGGGCCCAGGACACTGCCTTGAGGGACACCAGAAGATAAGGGAATAAAGTCAGAAATGGAACCTGTGAGTTTGACTCGTTGTGACCTATGACTGAGATAGTTTTTAAGTAGTGAAAGTAACTTAACATGTATATTGAATCTTGAACTTAGTTTGTATATAAGATGATCATGCGGAAGGAAATCGAAAGCCTTAGACAGATCCAAGTACAATATATCAAGCTGAAAATTTTCCGATATGCTATTTATAGCATCAGTCAGAAGGACAGATAAATTTGTGAGACAAGATTTCCCTGGTAAGAAACCGTGTTGTGAGGAGTTTAGAAACGGAGCTACAAATTTAGATATTCTGTTTTTAATGATTTTTTCACATATAATTGAGAGAGGAGATAACAGAGAAATAGGTCGATAGGAGGACACATCATATTTGCCTTTTCCAGGCTTATGAACTGGAGTGATATTAGCTTTTTTCCAGTTAGCGGGAAACACGCCTTCTTTAAAACATCTATTCAATAATACCGAAAAGGGTTGAGAAAGAGAGCTGGTAACACTGCGCAAAAAGTTTGTATAGATGTTATCTGGGCCAAGGGCACGATTTTGAGGTAAAGAGGAAAGCAGGGAGAACACTTCACTTGGAGTGGTACTGATAGAAGCCAATGACTCAGAGGAGAATGGTGGGAGGGGAGGAGAGGGATGTAATAAAACTACTAGCGAAGAACTCGTTAAACACCCTGGCCCTGTCTTTTTTATTTACATTTGCATTATTAAAGGTCAGATCAGTTGGTATGCGTGAATTATTTCTACGGTTGTTTATTAGAGACCAAAAACGCTTCGGATTGTTATTTGTATCAAGAGTGATTTTGTCTATGTACTCTTCATATTTTTGTTTGATGAAATACTTACTACGTCTTCTAATGTCTGAAAAGTTTTTATAGGTTTTTTCACTTGGAAAGTTTTTCCATAGTTTCCAAGCACACTTTTTATTTCGAAGAATACACTTTAGATCTTCATCAAACCAGGGGGGAAATTTAGAAGATCGTTTCTTACGAAAAGGTACGAAATCTTGAATTGTAGCCTGTATGACGTCAGTCATTAAGTTCGCTGCATCGTCCACTGAGCCTGAGGCAAGTAAACACCATGGGAACACGTGAAGGGCTTGGCGAATTTCATTCCAGGGGGCCTTTTTCCACTGGGTCAACCTTTTTAAATTTTTCATAAATTACTATTACGTTGGGTTAGTTTAGATTACTTTAAACATTTTGTGCACCGTCTAAATTACAAATTGAAGTGTGATTATTCGGTTAACATCTTATCTTTCAAAATAAGTGGTTTAAACAGTTCCGATTCACTATTCCAAGTGTCTGTGACTTGAATCTATGGCATCACAGATTCCATTCACGTCTACTTGAAGCAGTGAATCGGAATTGTGAACTATGTACGCGTTAAACTAATTTTGTTCCACCTAAACTTACATTCATGTTTCCAACAATCCGGGGAGTATCTAAAGTGCAGTCTGTAAATTCTTTACTTTCTAAGGTGGTTTGCGACGATCAAAGATTTCAGTTTTGCATGTCTCATAAACTGGAATGATCGTGGTCCTAAATTTATTAGCAAAATCTTTTATTAGGTATCAAGTTAAAATACGGTAGGGGAAAGGATACGAGAAGGAGCTGGCCGGGGCCCAAGTTGAAGGTACCATCCTGGTACTTGCCTGCCTGATGAAATTGTGTCACTTAGTGATCACGATCGTACTCCCGTTAGAACAAAAGGTCTGCTTTTTTACCTACAAAAGCAGATTGTGAAAAGAACACGGGGATGCGTTGCAGTAAACGAGAGATTGAATGGCGGCGGCAAATGACCAATTTTATTGCACACTCTCACAGCTGTTGCGGCGGCGTACGAACTTAACTATGACCTACGATGGCGTGCCGAAAATGCGTAGAAAACAATGCACTCGTGGCACAAGGAAAAATACAGAACGTTGGTGAGCGGCAACACTGTCTTGATGCAGGTAAATTTGAGGATTTAGAGAAAAGACCTGGTGGCCAAAATTGGGCACCAGGTGTCACTATGTGGCCAAATCTTTTGATTGGTGTCCGTGGCGCGCCAATTTTGCATTCTTTTTAAATCCTGCTTCGACGGGCTTCTCATTGCCTGTTGCTGGAAAGTTATTCAAGTTTTAACAGTTTGGGAGCTTATTGCTGAGTCGACATCTTTGTTCACTGTTCGTCACTCTTTCTGTAAAAGCATTTCTCTCATCTACAGCACAAACAATTAGATAGTTCAATATTATTTCACTTCGTAAGAAATTAGGTTACGCTCATAGAAGTAAAATATAAATATATTGTTTCTTTTCTAGGCACGAATATGTCGAAACAAGTAGTAAGTTCACACAATATTCATAAACGGAATGGACTATCACCTAAAGAACGAGCATTACAATTACCTGTGAAAAACTTGAGACACGCAGTCTATCTAAGCGTCGCCTTAAACTTAAGAGGAAATTGAATCTAGCAGAAAAAATATTTTTTTAAATAAGGAAGAAACTAATGTGGAATTGAAAGAACTTAAATTTTTCAAAGTCAGATTAGATGTTAGAAGAAGAATCTTCTTGGGAGAAATCAGACTTTTAGTGATAATTACTCCCTCTGAGACTTTATAAGACAAGTGGAAATGGTTATAGATTTTTGTCTGAAATATTTGCTCTTCCTTCTGGAACAACATTTTTCTTTGTTGCAGCAATTCTCTTTTACTCCTGGTATTAAAACCCAACATTCACCAGTAAAAGAAATGAAGACCACAGGAAAAGAAAGTACTTGGTCAATTTTTTGCTATATTGAGATGGGATCTTCTCTTTGAAGGATCTTTTTAACAAATTATTATGCAAGAAGAGAATGTGCATACTGTATAGTCCATCTATTGCTAGAAAATCTTTATTTGATTATCAGATTTAAATAATGTTGATTATGTACTTATAAATCGCTCTTCTGTAAAATCAGTAGAATGGACAAAACACGTTGTATTCCTGCGGTCTTCAAATATATAAATATTATTCCGTATGTTGGGATAAAATATTTATTAGTGCACATTTACATTATGATGCTGTATTAGGTGAATTGGAAGGCATTCAATATTACGGAAACTAACTGAAAGCTGTTAAAATAGGTGACCATGATGTTTAAATGGTCAATAAATTACTCAAGAAATGGAAATAGACTATAGCGTGTATGTTTACGTCCAATGCAGGACATACATATATCAAATTCAAGAATCATGTTGTTTATTCATTGTTTACATCTTTTGTTTACTCAAATATTATTCTGTATCTAATGAAAACATATTATAGCTGTGTAACCGTGTAGAAAATTTACATGTTCCTGTTATCTTTAATAATTGGCATATGTTTGTGTAACGAATAATCTAAAGGTAGATTGCAAAATGACGACCAGTAGGGCATTCCTATTGATAGATTTCGCTAGAAAGATCATCACATTGCACATAAAACTAATAAAAGGATACGGTCAAGTACTTTAAGTTGTGTATTATTTTATTTTGGTGTTTTGACACGTATAATATAACCGATAGTTAACTTTGGTAGATTAAATTAACTGCAGTTATACACTTCAACACCTGAAAAGTTAGCTTTTAACTAACAAAATTGCGCGACATTTAGGACAATAAACTGGAGTTCATTTCTAAAATGAACTCGCTTGTTTGGTACTTGCTGATGAGATACATTCCCACTAAAATTTGAGTATTTGTTAATCTAGTTGAGCAACTTGGTACACTTGAGTTCGAATCAAAATACTTTCATCGAGAACTTAGTTGTGAACAGTAGTATTTATAAGCAACAGTATAAACAAATTAATATATCATGACTCTAGAAACCAAGGGGTATAAGTGCATTTTGGAATAAAAAAGTTGTAGCCGAAATAAATGTCACACAAAACTGCCATGTTTTGTACATGAACACATTAAGATTTATTTGTAAAAAATATGGCAGTTTTGTGTCACATATATTTCGGCTTATATACAAAAGATTATCTCCAACCTTTTGTTAAATTCAAAAATGCACTTATACTCCTTGGCTTCTGGAGTCTACATAAGTAAAGATTTCTCTCATCGCTAATGGAATTAATAACGAACAGCTGCTACAAGACTACTCAGTTTGCAATTACCACCCAAGTCATAAGCACACAAAGATTTTTTAGAGTTAAGATAACTCATTTTGTGATATGGAGCAACTAGATACTCCCCCGAGTGAGAAATAATTTCTTTTGGAACAATGCTGTCAAAACTGATTCTCTAAAATTACAAAGAAAATTAAGATGAACTAGTTTGGCTAGTCTGACAGATTCGAGGGAGTATAGAGACTGCAGCATCCTAAACGTTTAACGTTGAACTAAAGGTTCCCTCATATTAATAAAAAAGTTTAAGATATTTTACAGTAGTCTTGGCTGGACAATTGATACTTTTCCCAAAAGCCAAGTATGCCATTATGTTATCTGGAGAGTATCTGAAGTCCTTCCCTCAAAATACTCTAATAATTTAGTTTAGTTTCTCTGCATGACCAGGAGGTAACACAACATTTTCAAGTTTTTAAATTTTTACTACAGATATAAATGTTAATATTACATTTTAATTCTCCCACGAGTGTAATAATAAGTAAGCAAACGTATGAAAGATAAACGTATTATAATGCCTTAAATTGAAATTTCTTAGGAATATCTGCGCGGTGATAATTTATCTAATATCACACTTCTTACTTTAATTTTAAACTACTTGTTTCGTAGATTTTGATAGTCGTACGACGACTAACAGCTTACAATTATTATTATGAGATTATTTTGTTCCTACATAATTTTTAGAAATATAAAAAGCACGGAGGTGAGCTGTGTGTCTAATACTTGGCTTTATTTGTACACAAAGGATTGCTTTAACAGCACAACTCTCCCTCGACAACCTTATGGGAAATGTCGTTGCGTTGTAAAAACAGGTTTAGGTGTCAAAAGTGTATTAATAAGTGGATGTTCTTTAGTATAATCATACATGGTGCAAACAAGTGAGGTGGGGTCCAGGAGGGGGGCTGTGCACATGTGTTACTTTCAAGTTTCAGCAGCGAGCATCCAATGTGGATCCACTATATGCCACTATCTGCTGTGTGCCATTGGAAAAGTTACGCCGATATCTTCCGAACGACACCTCAACCACCTTCGTAGCCCTAGTAGTTCCTCTGTCGAATTTATAGATGGTCAGACATGAAATTTGAAACTTTGACCTCGTTTCGCCTACTCGTATGCAACGATACCATAGCTACATATGGTGCAATGTAACGAGAAAAGATGCCGTTTTTGACGTCATATGGGAAAATATGAGATCACTCATATGGGATCACTGATATGATTGCACACTCAAAGCTGTCATACCACAAGTAAGGGTGAAGACAAATAAAGGTGTCGATACAACTATTTCTGGGTTGTCTGCTTTATGACTTTACACTGGTCTTGTCAGCAGCCAATCAAGTCGGCGAATACGTCACGCTTTTGGGATAATGATGTGAATGAACCCATAATTTGTTCGAGAAGTTCAGATATAGAGATTTGTTCCTGTGTGATGAATCTCGCAGTAGGCGCCCACAGGCTCTGGATGATGAGACCGTGAAGGCGGCCATAGAGCAGGACAGCAGCCAAATGTGTGGTGAACTTGCCGAACGCTTCCAACTTTCTGATGAAACAGGCAGATTTCAATTGCAACGCATAGGGAAGGCGTACAAGTTAATCAAATGGGTACCCTACACATTGTCTGAAGCCAACATAGACAAAATGTTTGTCGTTTTTTTTTTTCGGAATATCATGAGTGACAAAAAGTTGGTCCTGTATGAGACCCCATACGGTTGTCACCGCGGGATCCTGAGCTTCACAGCACACCTACATTCTCGTAAGATCATCGGGACGGGCGTAAGCGATAGTGCTGTTACCGCCCATACAATTCATTTTATCTTATCGTAAGATCATGCTCTCTATGCAGTGGGCTAGTCGCCAAGTGGTTAGTAACTGCTAACACCAGGAAAACACATCACTGGCGATATGTAGAGCCAGCATAATTTCTTAGTGTCTGAGAGCACATTATGCACTGCTTGGTGTACTCCTATCACGTAACAGTACAACAACTCTCCGGTGGAGCGAGTAGCAGACGTTTGAGTCAAGAATTCGTCCACTCGAAACAACCAAATCGGGCAGGCAGCAGCGGAAAGTGCTGTGATCGACTGTAGAAGACAATTTTTGAACCAACGCGCCAGGAGATGTTAGCCTTCAGGGTAGACGATACTCGTATGAGAACAGCGCAAACATTTGTGTGAAACTTTCTCCTTCCTTTGTTTCTCCCTGCAGCATAAGTTCGCTGACTTTTATTAAAAACAGGACCCAGAGACTTTCCAAAAAAGGGTTTATCGCAGTAGTTGGGACGTGTGTAACAGGCACTGCAGCAGAAGGAACCAGCATTGGTGAATCGCAAGGGTGTACTGTTCCTTGTCGACAATGCCAGACGGCATGTGGGACACGTGGCTAGGGATACCCCACAGCGACAGGAATAACAGTATGGCATCCACCGTAATCCCTGGTCCTTGCGCCTCCAGTAGATAATCACCCCGTCATGGGATATCCTTCGCCAATGATGCAGACTTTCGGCAGGCACTTACGGTTTTCTTTGCGTCCAAGATCCCGCAGTTTTACTGACAGACCATTGGGCAGCTGCACGAACGTTGGCAAATGATACTTTGAGGACTAACGGTAAGTTAAATTTTCTGTATACCTTTCTGTTTCTAAGTATCAAAAACGGCAACAGAGGGATGCGTTCTTAAGGCTCAATCCAAGTGTGGTTTTCCCGCCTTTTTCGTTTTACGTCCATTATTCAAATTTCAGTAGAGGAAAACAGAAATTAACATTCACATACCAAAGTTCGTTTCGTTCGTCAATAATGAGTACAGTTAGTTTAAAAAAAAATATTAATAATAAACTAGTAGTAACCACAGGACACAATCCTGCAGTTACTACTAACATTTAATTAAAAGTAATTGTACTCATTATTGAAGAACGGAACGAAGTCCGTGAAAGTTAATTTCCGTTTTCCTCTACTGAAATTTGAATAATGACGCTTGGTACCCTTGCTTCTTTTTTCTTTCGTAGTTTCTCTTGTCAATCGCTAGAGGGCAGGGAAACAAGGATATATGGCAGGATATATCCAATATATGGCAGTGCGCTATCGATAGTATCCTTTATATCGATAGTTCGGCTGCAGCTGCAAATATAATGGTTTTCAAAATCTACTCGCTCAATGAAATCTTAACAAGCTACTTGTAATAGATACAAATTGAACTATTTTATTAGCATAATTGAGTCTGATATTGATTCAAAGATTTTGGGTCTAAATAGTTTCGTACTGAACAATTGACTTCGTTATTCTTTTTCTATTATGGTTGTTCTTCGTTGTATTCAGGTGAACCAGAATTTGTAATTCGCGATTATGGTATTTTGTGAGACTAGCAATTCTACTTAAAGTATTTATGCTAGATGCTGAACATTTGATGTACTTCAGGTGAGAATCTTCGTTTGTGCAAACTAAGAATTATTAAGGAAATATGTAAGATGTGTGAATGTACTAGTTGGGCAAACAATGTCAACAAATGTACGTAATATTGTTGCTTCATCTATTGCTAATTTGTCTCAAAGAAATACTATATATTTCTCTGGAATTATAAGTTCAGTACATGAAACCTATTGGGTATTTTATTGCATTGATTTGGAATTTAAGGGATAGATTTTAGATACTTTTCCGAACAAAGTTAATGCCATTATAATCTTACCTTTTTTACAATGGCGATCGAGGCTAATGATTTCGAACTCATGCAAAGACAAAGTCCTGATTGAAGCAAACTGATTGCTGTATAGTAATTACTGCACTGAAGTAGATATTTTAACATAATAATATCACCTAACTACATAATTACGTCGAAGCGATTCACCCCACTGGTACAGTGATCAAAAGCAAAGTTACCTGCAATTAAAGAATGTTGTAAAAGGAATTTCAGTCAAAATAAAAGGTAAAGTAGAACATGACATTTCTAAGAATGTGGTGGTAGGAAATCTAAAGACTAATGGTATGAATAATTTGGATAGTGTGCCTTGTATTAGAAAGATGAGTCTCAATGGGCATGAAATTTGGGTAGAAGTAGATTGTGGAGCATGCGCTAACGTAATATCAGAAATTACCATCAATAGATAAGCAATTGCTTCAAGAATATATGAAACACAGCAACAGCTTTGCACGGCGGATGGTAGCAAATTGCAAGTAATAGGTATTATCAATTTACGGTGCCAGATAAGCGAAATTCACACAGTTTTACAATTTTTTGTGGTATCAAGCAAACTTAATTATGTGATTTTAGGTAGACCTGGTATAAACTTTTTCTGGCCAAATTGGCGTGATACATTTGTAAAACCTACAGCGTCTTATATTGATAATTTATCAACACCTGTTAGCAGAGATGTAGGGTTATTAACGGCTGATCTATTGAAAGAATTTGAGCAAGTATTTTCAAGTAATATAAACGTACCCATTTTCACTTACAAGGTTAACGTACGGTTATCATCAGCAGCAGTGCCTATATTCAGAAAATTTTATCGCGTCCCATACAGTTTGGAAAATAAAGTAAAGTTGGTAAATCAACAAATATTAGAACCAATAAAATACTCAAACTGGGCAACTCCAATCGTAGTAGTCCCCCAAAAGTCAGGAGATATACGAATCTGTGCAGATTATAAGGTCACCGTTAATAAATGTTTGGAAAGGATGTTTTATCCACTTCCAGTTATGGAAGACATTCTGCACAAATTACAAAACGCTACAACTTACGTAGTATTGGACTTAAGCCAGGCGTATCAGCAGCTGGAATGGGATGATGAATCAAGCAATGTACTTACGTTAAATACTTAATGGGGATTATACAAAATGAAACGATTGCCCTTTGGATTATCCACAAGCCCTTATATCTTTCAGCAGTTTATGGACACCACATTAACAGAATTCCCATATGCGCAATTCCTCGATGATGATGTTATAAGGCGGAAATAGTGCTGACGATTGTTACATTAAGGTAAGAGCGGTGTTAGCAAAGTTTCAGTCATTTAATATAAAGGTAAATGCTAATAAATGTCAGTTTTTCTAACCAGCCATAGAGTATCTTGGTCATGAAATTTCAGCACAGGGGTACAAACCTATTGAGAAACACAAAAATGCAATCATAAATTGTCCTAGACCTGAGAATGTGAGTCAACTTCGTTCATTTCTGGGTATGATCAACTACTTTCAAAAGCATATTCCTAAATTATCAACACAAACGCATTTACTGTATGATCTTCTACAAAAAAATGTTAAATGGAATTGGACTTTAGATCACCAAAATCAATTTGAACATCTAAAGAAATTAGTAACTGATTGCACAAGGAATCACATATTTAATCCAAAAGAAGAAATATTTTTATTTACTGACGCAAGTCCATATGGAATAGGTGTCCAGCTGTGTAATAAAGATCAACAAGGAAAATTTAAAACGGTGGCTTGGGCCTCAGCATCCCTATCTAAAGCTTCTAAACAGTATGCACAATTCGAAAAGGAATCGATGGCTTTAATATTCGGTATTAAAAAGTTTCATAAATATCTATTCGGAAGATTTTTCACGGTAGTCACCGATTCAATACCAATGAGGATAATTTTTGGAGAAAATAAAGCTATTCCACCGGATATTCATCCAAGGTTGGTACGTTGGGCACTCTTCCTATCCGGATACGACTACAAAACCATATATTCAAAAAATGTTCAAGTAGCAGACTGCCTATCACGTCTTCCTTCTACCGAGAGTACAGATGAGGAGATTACGTCACAGGATTGTGTGTTAAACATCAACCCATCTTCCTTGGTTATAAAGTCATACCAGATGAGGTAGCGCGAGATCCTATATTAAGACAAGTCGAAACGTGGACAAGGGAAGGCTGGCCCAAAACGTTACCTAAGCAATATCAGAATAAGATTTCACAACAGTATTTTGCTAAGAGAGCTCAGCTAACAGTGCAAGATGGATGCTTATTGAATGGAAATAAGCAAATTATTCCTCCAGTATTCAGACGTGAAATTCTCGAGTCATTACACAGAGCACATCTTGGAATAGGATGATATAAAGCTACCCTTCGTTCGTATTTCTGGTGGTCACAGATGGATAATGAAGCTGAAACGTTTCTACATAGTTGTGATACTTGTGCATCATTTCAGAAATCAAGAGCGCAAGTGTATTACTCTCCGTGGAATAAAACTACAAAACCTATGCAGCGCGTATATATGGATTTTTTTCGATTTCGGAGGAAAAAGAAAATAGTTTAATTGTAGATAGTTATTCTCGTTGGCTTCATTTAGATATAGTACACAGCACTACTGCCACCGAAACGATAGAAAAGCTACAGGAATTTTGCAACTACTTAGGTTATCCACATGTGTTAGTGTCGGATAACGGTCCACCCTTTTCTTCTTGGCAGTTTATGCAATGGTGTGCTAGTAATGGTATAATATTAAAGAGACCACCAGCTTACCACCCCCCTAGTAATGGGGCATCAGAAAGACAAGTGAGGGAAGTTAAATCGTTATTATAGAAACATGTAAATATGCCATATAAAACCAATTGGTCCGAGACGTTAAAGAATATTCAGAAAGGAGTATTCTTTTCAAAATCTCCAATATTAGGCAACAAGTCACCAGGACAATTAATATTATCTTTTGACCCAAAAACTAGGTTTGATATTTGGTTCACTAAGAAGCAGGAATAAAAAATATCTGAAAGTCAACAGATAGATTTACCTCAAGTTCAATTACCACCATTAAATAGTTGGGTTTATGTAAAAAACCAACCAAACAAATTACCAAAATTCGTAAAAGGAAAAGTGATAAAAGTGCTCGGTTCACGAATGGTGGAAATAGAAGTGCAAGGACATAATCGTAAAGTGCACTTTCATCAATTAGGTCCCTGGAACGTAGATCCACCAAATACATTTAACAAGTCCACTACAGATATGGACTGATGGAATAATGATTCAAACACAGTGGCTAAACCAGCAAGCTCACCAGTGCTACGTAGATCAAACAGAATTCGTCAACCTAAGAAGCATTTTTGTGTGAAGGGTATGAATAACCATGGATCACGGATATCATGAGGAAGTGAAGAAAGATATCATTAAGTTACTTGCAGCATAAATTTAACTTAATGCTAAACAAAGCAAGTTTTCGAATTGATAACACGTTAATGGCTACACCATTATTGAACATTTTGTAAATATTCTGAGTATGTGATTTCTTTTCTTATAATGTGACTGTAAAGTTTGTGATTTGTATGTGTGACTGTGATGTGTATGATTATGCGTGCTATTTCTTATGCTTAGCTAATTACAAGTTGTATTTTGATGATCATGTTAAGCTGTAACAGGTACAGTAGTGAACGAAAATATGGAATGTGCCTGAATTTAACCATTCTTCTTTTACAAAAGAAAAGTGAGTAGAAGCAAGAAATATGATATTTTGGGAACTATCATAGTTTAAGGTATACAAGAAAAAAAAAAGAAAGAAGGAGTGGAATTGTAATAGATACAAATTGAACTATTTTATTAGCATAATTGAGTCTGATATTGATTCAAAGATTTTGGGTCTAAATAGTTTCGTACTGAACAATTGACTTTGTTATTCTTTTTCTATTATGGTTGTTCTTCGTTGTATTCAGGTGAACCAGAATTTGTAATTCGCGATTATGGTATTTTGTGAGACTAGCAATTCTACTTAAAGTATTTATGCTAGATGCTGAACATTTGATGTACTTCAAGTGAGAATCTTCGTTTGTGCAAACTAAGAATTATTAAGGAAATATGTAAGATGTGTGAATGTACTAGTTGGGCAAACAATGTCAACAAATGTACGTAATATTGTTGCTTCATCTATTGCTAATTTGTCTCAAAGAAATACTATATATTTCTCTGGAATTATAAGTTCAGTACATAAAACCTATTGGGTATTTTATTGCATTGATTTGGAATTTAAGGGATAGATTTTAGGTACTTCCCCGAACAAAGTTAATGCCATTATAATCTTACCTTTTTTACTTTACTATTGAATGTAGAAATAAAAAATATTTTCTGAAGAATACTAAAATAAATTGTGTGTAATGTATAAATTGTATGTTGTGTGCAAAAGCTTGATTTCAAACAAATAATATTTTTACAATGCTAAACCGCTTTGTATATCTTAAAATTAGCTCTTAATCAGAACTGATAGAAATGGTATGTGCACTAAATAGACAGATTTAACATAAACTAAAATAATCATAACTTCTTGAGTACCTAAATTCAGTAAATTGATTCTTTAAGACCTATGGCGGAAATTTATTTGACTTGACACATTGTACTCGTGTTTTTCGTAATTTTAAGACAATATATTGCTGAAAGTACATTATTATTATATAAAAATGGTTGCCTCGAGATTGCTGTTGTAAATCCCAGACAATGAAAACGGGATCTATAGAACCGAACCAATCGATAGTTGTATGCAGGAGAAAGAATAACGAAAGATGTTTGCTAAAATTGTGAATTCTCGATAGCCAGAAAAACTATTTGATATTCTCAGAAACAAGGGATGAATAATGGAACCTTTTGTGAAAGATAGTGCGAATAAATTTCGTTACAGGTCACAAGTGCGGACAATATATTAATTCTCAAAAATAATTTCTAATTCAACTAAAACTATATCTCTGGGTGAGTGGAAACACACACTGCTTTGTACTCAAAGGGTCCGAACCGAGCAGCCTACCATTCTGACTGAGGTTTTCCCAGTTTTTTCTGTCACATCAGGCAAATGGTGCATACGAAATGAGCCCTGGCCGTGTATCTTCCATCTTCCTCTCCCCACCCTATCCTGATCTGAGCCTGAGATACTTAAAGGCAATAAATTAAAAAATTCAAGGGTCCCGGGTTCGATTCCCTGTGGAGAAATACATGGTTCGAATCCACATTAAATTGTAGGTTTCCTCCTCAGGATGTCGTCTTCATCCGGTGAAAGCCAGTGGTAAACAACCATCCGTTCACCCTGCCCAAGAACCTTCGGGTCAGGACCAGACCAGCCTTCGGGCAGAACACTCATCATCAGCATCATCCTGAGCAAACTATTTCGTGTAAAACTTTATCGCCAATATTACCCGTGGAACGTGGTAGCCGGTTCCAGAAATTTCCGGGTATTGGCATTCCTAGTTTCCACCGCCTAAATGAAGTCTAAATTAGTTATTTTGTATAGCCACAAGTACTAACTCATGCTGAAGCGCAAAAATTTGGTAACGTCGGGTACCACTGAAGAGCGTGTTTTTAAGTATAATAGAAGATGCGAGCATATTTCAGAGAGTATCGGGCCACAAATATTCTCCCGTTTCAGTATAAAATAAAATATATATCCATTTATGGTATACATTCTCAAAAGAGCATTAGTATTATAGTTAATAATGTACAAGATGACGATTTTCCTTGAGGGGTGCTGCAGGAAGAATTACGTACCCGATCTTTTAATTCCATCACCTTGTTTCTAATTCATACATCACACGACCAGAAAATATGGTAAGTCAGATTTGAGCTGTGTGACAATACAAACTTGTTGGAGAGAGATTCTAACACTGTTCTTAAATCTAATATTATATGTTTAGGGCGTAAACTACGGAAACAACCCTGGCCATAAATGAACAACGCCGTGAGAATTTATAAAATATTACTAAGAAATTAAGAGGCTTAAGTTTGTTTAAGTGTAAGCATTCAAGGGGGATGGGGTTCAAACGTTACTTATTTTATCTGGCAATGAGAGAAGGGGGATCAAAGTAGTGCGTATGTAAGGTACGCTTAAAAATTTATTCGTGGACTTCAAGACATAACGATAAGAAATTTAACAAGTTTTACGTAAGCACGAGGAAAGGGTAGGGTATCTGCTTATTTTACTTAGAAGTGGATTTAAAGTAACTGAAAATGTACTTACGCATGATGTACATGTTTACTTGGATTTCCAGGACTGAATAAGCACTTCTAACGTGGTTGCTCCTTGGGTAAAGTATAGTTTATATTCCGGTTCCCCCAAAATGTATAACCTCTTCGGTCCCGCGAAGCAGCTAGACTGAATTTTATGGTGCCTTGTGTAAATTGTAGCCCTTCTGAGCATGGAAAGTTTCCACAATTTTTTCCATCGTGGACTGTGACGTTATTCAACCGCTAGAACACGTATCCTATTGGATATATCGGGACTGAAAGCAGACAAAAAATTTCGAATTTCCTCAAAACTTGTTACAACTAATGATTTATTCCTAATTACAATTTCTGGCTCTGTGTATTTTTTAATGGCTAATATCCCGCCACATGTGCATAAAATATTACAAATACTGCTTATTAAGTTTAAATATGTATATATTTCACAGTGTGGGACAGGGCTTGGAGTCCGGGCATTCCATTCACACTAGCTGCAAGATTCTATGCTTCTAGAGGATTTCTCACCTTATAGGACAAGAGTGTGTCTATTTCTATATCTATCAATCTATGTGCTGGTATATATATATATATATTTCCCGGTGGGAGCTCAAAAATTTCGGTGTTGACCCAGCATCGTGAGGACAATTGGGGAGCTGCTGTGAATAAAAAACAGTGGCGATCACAGTGAGAGCTTCGGCTCTCCTCTCCCAACCCGTCTGGTCAGCGTGGGAGCAGTAGACCAACTCCTCCCTTCGGGAAGAGGCCTCATCCACTAGTGGATTGAATATGGCTGTGATTTATTATTATATATGTATATATATAAAGTTTTATTTTATTTTAAACTTATTTTATTTTATTTCAAGTTCCGGATATCTACGCGCTACATCAGTCAGTTGTTCTCCAGTTTTGATGTTTTGTCCGCTACGTGTCGCCACTGTCTCTTCAGACTTGTACTTTGTGAACACGTGAACTTTGCTCTCTCTCTACTTGAAAAAATGTGAATACACGAAATATAGTGACTTTTTTATGTGTACATGTGAAAATGTGTGATCTAATGCGTTAGTAAGTTGTAAGTAATCCTTTTTTCTCCTTCTCCTTCATATATATATATATACATATGAAAAATGCAGTGATCAGTATTCATTGCCTATGCACGGGTTCGTTGCTTGTGTGGTTTTCAGTGCACATTATTTGAATTTAGCTTTAAGCCCTGTAGGCAACTTTGGTTCAGGCCTGCACCGTATTTGCTTATTATTTAGGACATATTCTTGGGTCCAGAACATAAACACCTTCTCTCCACTCTTGTTCAGGTCTAAAGCACAAACATCAGGATGCAATCTTGTGCAGTTTTCTGCGGTTTTCGACCCAAAACTTGCCACTTCTTTCCTTAATATTCTTTTTTCTCTCCGGGGTCCCTCAAGTACGTAAGCAGTGAAGAGGAGAAGAGGTTCAAGTTCTTGCAATCTGCTTTAAGAAAGTGGCAACGCCGAAGAAAATTTCTTGGCGTAATCTTTCTGGTGGTGGGTGTCAATGGTTAAGCGCAAGTTGTAGGGAATCCTACTGCTGAACCGAAAGCTTTTATGAGATGAGCTCCACTATAGATCCACATCTGCGTGTGTGGATATGTAAACTCCTCGGCAAGTGGTTTTAAAGAACTCTTTGCGGCTCAGCCATCCTTGTATTAGTTCTTTGAATTGACTTTCTTTTTTTTTTTTTTTTTTGGATGGTCAGCCATCCAGAAGATAATCGGACCAGCTGCTGCTTGACTTGTAGTATGTTTTCTTTTCAGTGATGGTCTTCCGTTCATTTTGTGTCTTCCTGTGAGTTTTTTTCAGATTTGTTTGACTGTGCATCCGTGTCTCCTGCTAGCACTCGGATTTAGTGGGTCTCAATTGTTATTTTTAGTCCTAAATGGACTAATCTCTAACTTTGTTGAGTTCTCCTTTGCTTGTGTGAATTCCTTATGCATATTCACAAGGTAATCTTCTACCATGGGTTTCTAATGAGTTTGCATATTCGTATGGACTACAGGTACGGTTTCACCCGCAACTGTCTCTCTCCTGAAGAATAAATTTGTTACCATCACATGTAATGTGATGTGTAACATTTCAAACAACCAGCCTCTTTTATTTATGTAGAAGCTGGTGAGTGGGATACTTGAGAGCTAGTTTTGCAACTAGTTCGTGTCTGTTGTAATATTCATGCTGGAATACATGTTTTCTATGTATATCGTCTTTCTGGTATTAAAAATGTTTTCTGGTAGTTCAATATTATCTTTTTAGTATATCTATTATGGTTGTACTCTTCATTACGGGAGTCGTTGATGTACTTTTACAATGTTTATCTCAGTTTTACCTGGAGCTCAGTGGACTTGATTTGGTTTTGCCCTAAAAAGGGCCGCATTTGTATTTTTATGTTTGGGTTTCTTTCCCCTCTTGTGTTTTCTGTAGTCGTTTTCAAGCGTTTGTTTCATACAGCTTGCTCATTTCCGGTTGGTGCACACGTCCAGTTACAATTGAATTTATCCAAAATTATCTATTTCAGGTTCAGGTCATTTCCAATTTGAAGCTACGTCCTTCTTTTCATAAAAGTTGCTAAAAACGTATTATCGTATTGACTTGCCAAATAAGATTCCAAATTATTAAAAATGTAATATTGTAACAGTATGATGTGCCTGCAATTAATTATATCAAAACTTCAAACATGCTGCGTAGTAACAATTTAAACAATTTTTTTTTTAAAAAAAAGGAATATAATTGATTAAAACAATGACGCATGGGAATCACTTCTATTCAGTAAATCCTGATGTATCTTATAGGATACTTCTTCAGAAATTACGTCATAACCACGACGTTTGGAAATCGTGAAACTTACACAGTGTTAAATTTAATTATTTTCTGATGATTTACTGTGGTAATTTTAAAAACATACTAATAAAAGAATTAAATTATCAAATATTTAAACCTGCGCCTTGCATTTTGCCGCTTTTCACCACAACCTGCCATCTTCAATGCTAATATCTTCACTTCCCGCCATTTTCGAGGGCAGGATAAAATTGACAGTGTTTACAAAACATAATGAAGCAAATAAGAAAAAGAAGTAATGCGAAATGTTTTCATCTGCAGTAAAAAAAAAAACAACAACACAAATTTGGGTATCGTATAGGATACGCGGGGACCGAGGAGAATAATATAGAGGAGAAATGTAATGTTTCCTACGTGCGTGGGACTGTTGAAACGCTATATATAACAGTTTCGAGTGATGGAAGTGTCAACGAGTGGCATAGGTAGATGCCGGAACGTGGGGCTGAGACCCCTTGACCCTCTCCCAGTACTTCTGTTGTGGATCCCCTCAACGTGAAAGTTATAGTTTAAAACATTTTATATTTATCCTTCCTTAGTTTCGAAAATTACGTACCTTTTTTTAAATTGTTACTTCCATATTCTCTTATACGTCGGGCGTACCCACAGTGAACCAATACACAGGGAAGCAAAAGGGGCGAGCAAATTTTAAAATATTTATTTTCTGATAAAATTAAAATAAAATAAGAATTGAAGCTTTCCTGGCGGCGAATATTATACAGATGTTCTCGGGATATCAGCCAGGTGAAGTCCGACGATAGAGCCGACGTTTCAAGAACAGACATTGTTCTCATCTTCAGGGCAAGTATACTGAGACCAGTTCATGTGTACTATATATAGTAACGGTAGGGGGCGGAGCTTAAGAATCTGTGTCTCTGATTGGTTGGCCTATAGCTTGACGCTGATTGGTCGTTTTCATGTATGTTTTCTTTATGACTGGTGTCCAAGTCCGACTAAGTTGAAATCCTGTATCTCTGTTGACATTATTACGTTCTTGTAGTATGGCAAGAGATTCTTTTATTATCCTATCCCAGTAATTGGAGCTCTTTGAGATAATTTTAGTGTCAGAAAATAAAATTCTATGTTTTTCTGTTATGCTGTGTTCTGCCAGGCCTGATTTCTCCGGATAAAATAGCTTTATGTATCTTTCATGCTCCTTGCATCGATGTTCTACTGTCCGTCCTGTTTGTCCTATGTATGTTTTTCCGCATTCACAAGGAATGCAGTATACTCCTGGTGTCTTAAGACCCAAGTCGTCCTTAACTGGACGAAGTAGGTTTCTGATTTTTGACGGCGGTCTATGAATGGTTTTGATGTTGTGTCTCCTCAGGATTCTTGCAACCTTTCCAGAAAGTTTACCAGGGTAGAAATGCGCTACAGTCCTTCCTTGAATTTCTCAACAATCAACACAGCAACATTAAGTTCACCATGGAAACAGAAACGGAGGGCTGCATACCATTTCTAGACATCCTCATTCGTCGCAAATCTTATGGAAGTCTGGGCCACAGTGTTTATAGGAAGCCTACCCATACCGACCTTTACTTTAATGGAAACAGTTTTCACCATAAATCGCAGCGCAATACAGTCATCAGCACACTTGCACTTAGAGCAAAAACCATCTCAGACCAAGAAAGCCTCCCTAGTGAACTGGAACATCTCAAGAAGACCTTACTGCAGAATGGATACAAGAAAGATGACATTCGTTTGGTCCTAAAAAGGACCTTTTGCAGCAAGAAGAAGACCACCCCAGAAACTGAAGATCCAGTTAATATTGCAGTACTGCCCTACACTGGTAAACTTTCTGGAAAGGTTGCAAGAATCCTGAGGAGACACAACATCAAAACCATTCATAGACCGCCGTCAAAAATCAGAAACCTACTTCGTCCAGTTAAGGACGACTTGGGTCTTAAGACACCAGGAGTATACTGCATTCCTTGTGAATGCGGAAAAACATACATAGGACAAACAGGACGGACAGTAGAACATCGATGCAAGGAGCATGAAAGATACATAAAGCTATTTTATCCGGAGAAATCAGGCCTGGCAGAACACAGCATAACAGAAAAACGTAGAATTTTATTTTCTGACACTAAAATTATCTCAAAGAGCTCCAATTACTGGGATAGGATAATAAAAGAATCTCTTGCCATACTACAAGAACGTAATAATGTCAACAGAGATACAGGATTTCAACTTAGTCGGACTTGGACACCAGTCATAAAGAAAACATACATGAAAACGACCAATCAGCGTCAAGCTATAGGCCAACCAATCAGAGACACAGATTCTTAAGCTCCGCCCCCTACCGTTACTATATATAGTACACATGAACTGGTCTCAGTATACTTGCCCTAAAGATGAGAACAATGTCTGTTCTTGAAACGTCGGCTCTATCGTCGGATTTCACCTGGCTGATATCCCGAGAACATCTGTATAAAATTAAAATACTTCTGTGTAACTGAATGATACTACAATATTTGTGCTCTCTCTTTACCATAAAAAAAGATTGGCATGTGTACTTACAAGGAGACCGTCAACATTGTCATGCCGAAACCTACTATCAAATTTTTCGTGCGTGCCGATTCCACCAAAATAACACTCCACACATAATTTGAGGTGCCAATTTAAAGTGCAAGTGGGCCAAAAAAATTGTTAAAAACCGGAAAATTTTGCTGTCATAATATATATTTAGTGGGCTACACTGGCCGAGTACCAGGTGGAGTAGGGATGGGCATTAGTGCTATTTTATAACAGTAGCCGTTATGTACAAATATGTGTTAAAACTAATACTTCAAATAGCAGTTCTAAAATAACCGTCTATAACTTGGAGTTCTTTATTCCCAGCTGTGATAATGCAATATAAAAGCACAATTTTAGATTAACTTACTTACGCGTAGCCTGTGTCTGCAGTTTTACATGTTACACAAGTTTCCAGCCTCTTTCTTCGAACACTTGCTGTGCAAGCCGCAGAACGTTTACTTGGTTCCACATTCTATAGATTATGCAATCTTACTACATTATCACTACTGAAGAACAGCAACGGCAAAATGTGCCATAGTCGTCTTTACTTTTGACTTCAGTCTAATTCGTACATATCTGTCAAATGTAATGGGAACTTACTGGTTGGAGCGCTAAGAACTCACACACAGACACATTACATTGTTTGTGATGTTTCGGAGGTACCTTATTAAAACAATAAAAACAAGCGAGGGGGAGTCCAGTCAATGTTGCGTTCGAAAAATTGCGCCGAGACCTTCTCAGCGATACATCAACTACCCTAGTACTTCCACAGTTGAAAATACCCTCCGACCGAAACTCGGGATCCGCCCCTGTAATCAGGATGAATTATACAGGTTTGAACTCGTCTTGCGGAGACCTTTCCAACGACGTCTCAATCACCTTCGTAGCCCTAGTAGTTCCATAGTTGAAAATCTTTTCCCCCGGAAACTCAGGATTCGTCCTTGCTATCTGTGTCAACAATACAGGTTTGAACTCGTCTTGCCGAGATCTTTCTAACGACGTCTCAATCACCTTTCTAGTCCTAATAGTTCCAAGGATATAAATTACCGCCCCTGCAATCTAGAATTATTTGCATCAGTTCATATGCATATTGCTGCAACACTAAATTTGGCTACCTTTTCTTTTCTCCCCACCACTACATGGAAGATAATACTTTTCCTAATGTTTTTTTTTAATCTATACTCCTTGAATTTGGAGTTTAGAAATGACAAGCGGTTTAGTCAGTCAGAAAATTCCTGATGTGATTTTAGAAAAGGAAAGTAACGAAAAAGTACATTTCAAGAACTTAGCACAAAAGTAGAGAATACAAAATTAAGACCACCGCAAAATTAGTACATTTCTCGTCCCATACATTTTTCTCTCGACTCACTTCTGCATTCTTCACGTAGTAAACGCGGTTGTTTCTCCCCACCAAGTACTCTGTCCCAGTGTAGCAAACCTGAATCATATTATGGCAGCAAAATTTTCCTGTTTTTGGCCCACTTGTACGTTGAATTGAGACCTCAAATTTTGTGTGGAGTGTTATTTTGGTGTAATCGACACGTACGAAAAATTTGAGGGCAGGTTTCGGCATGACAATGTTGACGGTCTCCTTGTTAGTGAAAAAAGCATGTTATCCATATTCATTTATGCATAATACGTCTATAACATTATGCTTCTTTATGTCCTTCCCTCTTGCAAGCTAACCATTGTTCGTAATCTGTTTGGAAATCTATTTATTTAAAATGTAATATTCACTACTGAACATGTTTCTGGTGTTGGGAAACTTGATATCGTAATAATAATATAGCAACTAAATATTTAACTTCGCTCTTTTACTACACCGTAACTTCCTGCACCAAAACATCCGAGACAAAGTCAAGTGTATAAGCCTTGTCTGCCTGTTTTAATTACAGTTTGTAATTATGTGATGAAACAAATCAACAAAGAATCTTATGCTACTGTTTCGTTCCGACTGAAAAGATTTCGGTCTAAACGGAGTATATGAATTTAAGGGTGAAGTTGACTGACCCGCTTCATAAAACTATGCCAAATTACGAGTTGTAATGTACTATTTGGCTATGTTGACCGACTATCTACGTGTTATGTTGTACATTAATGACTAATTGATCGTTAACTCAGCACGCCTTTATTTTTAATTTTGTCGGCATACTATATTCTGTGCTGTATACTAAATCCAACACCAAATGGCGAAGAAAGAGCTGAGGTTACTAGAAGTAGGAAAGGGGCTTCCTAAATGAAAAAGAGGATAAAGAATCAGAGGGGGAAAATAATAAGTAAAAACAATAATAACAATAAAATAATAATAATAATAAGGAAGATGAAGGTGAAAGGTGGAACAAACAATACAGAAAAATATAATAACTGCAACTAGAGAGGGAACAAAGAGAATGGAAGAAGACGACGACACTGCGCTGCAGGGAGTTACAGGCAGTTGAGGCCGGGTTCATGGTTGGCGGAAAGGATGGACATGTACGTGTGCTCTCATCTTCTGTGGCAGGTGAATAACTGTTCAGAATGCTGACTCGAAAGGTTTCGTCAAAGGTGCAGCCGTGATGAGAAGTGTGTTTAGGTATGGGGAGGTGCGGAAGTGTGATTTGGAGGAGTAGCTATGGTTGTTGATTCGGAATGTTAGAGGAGTTTGGGTTTCGCCAACGTAGAAGGCGGAACATAGGTTACAGACTAGGAGATAAATGAGGCTGGAAGATATGCATCTGCAGGAGTGTCGGAAAGAGTACGTAAGATAAAATTATTTTTATGGGCGGTAACAGCACTATGGCTTATGCCCGTCCCGAGAAAAAGTATGTCTTGTGAGTGACAGGATGTACAAAGCAAAGACTGGGATTAAAAATAGGACAGGTTTTGCAGCGGGGTCTATTGCACTTGCCAGGTTTGCGGGGAGAGGGCGGGATAGGTCCAATTCTCGTGAGAATCGTGTTGAAATTCGGAGGTTTGCGATAGACAATTTTGGGGCACGACGGGAAAAAACTGTCAGTTTCAGATGACGCAGTGAATATGGGATCTGCCAGTTTGAGGAGCTTTTGGAGGGCCTGAAGGCTGGGGTGATACTGGGTGATTAGATTGTGAGCGGAGGGAGCTACGCGGGGAGGTCGGTTGGAGTCGGGATGATTACAGGCACAGTCCAGTTGTTTACGGATATCCACGGTCAGTGATAGCTGAAGAGAGCGAACTGAAATAATTTTGGATCAGGTCATCAGAGGAACAAATGCGGAAACCCCATGCAGCAAGAGAGTATGGAGGAGAGCGTTTGGTATGGTATGGGTGAATGTGTTGAAATTGAGTTACTGCATACTGTTTGTAGCTTCGATGTGAACGCCTGTCTCAAATCGATCGTTCTTGAGCCAGACATCCAAATCATCGAAAGTTCTGTGTTCCCTGGCAAATGACGAAGTAAGCTTGACGGGAAAGGTGCAGTTGAGGTTTTGCAGAAATGTTTCCTGTGACTCTTGTCCGTGGGTACAGATAAAAAAAAATATCGTTGATATAGCGAAGCCAGGTGAAAGGTTCGAGAGGTGCCAAGTTGATGTATTTGGGTCTCCAGGCGTCCCATGAAAAGGTTGGCTTAAGAAGGGGCCAGTCTCAACACATTCCTAGAACAGCTGAACCAATTCCATGTTATCCAGTTCTCTTGGTCTATCTGACAAAGAAGTCACATTCCTTGATGTGGACATAATGCAGTACTTACGCTACTCAAGTTCTCACCCTTACCTCACCAAGAAAGCGATTCCTTTCTCCCTTGCACTCAGATGACAACGCCTAAATTCCACCACCTCTGCTACTGAAATTTACAACCAACGCCTCCAGGAAATTCTAGTCAACGCTGGCTACCCATCTAACCTTGTAACCAAACAGATTCGCCGTGCATCCTCACACATTCAACCCCTTCAAACCCCCTACCCGCCAACGCCCAACCAACCGGCTCTAATCACCAGTTCCATCCTAAATCTTAAACTAACCAAAGTCAGACAAATCGTACACTCTCATTACCACATTCTCCAATCTGACCCAGACACAAGATCAGTATTCTCCACCAAACCGAGATTAGTTTTTCAGCATGCACCTTATCTTAGAAACATTTTAGTCCGTACGAATCCTTTGTCGCCACCACCGCAAACTGGCGCCCAGTGCAAGATTGCACGATTTGAGGGTTATGGCAACATTGAATACAATAGACAGATTGTTAATTGAATAATGTTTTTATGTTTTAAAAGATTTTGAAAAAGCTGATTGTTGTTTCGAAATTTAAATCAGTTGATTGTTTGAAGTCTGATTGAACGTTTATAATATTGATTGTAATGTGATGAATTACGCGTTTTAGATTTGTGAATATCGAAGTTTGTCTTGGCATAGTGTCATATCTGTATAGTGAATGTTTGCTTGAGGTCTTCTACATGTAAGAGTTGATTATGTGAAATAAATATTGGTTTTTGGGTGATCATCTCTGAAAAGGGTCTACGGCTTTTAATGTTGTAATAGTTTATGTATAGAGATATAGTATAACTTGATAGTAATCTTCGGTAGTAACACTGCATTTTTAGTCGCGCAGGCGATATAGGATCCAGGGAGATGGCATCTGGAATATCAAGTTTTGAACAATTTGATGTAGATCAAGGATACATTAATGTGTATTTAGACAGGTTTGAATCGTTTTGTGAGGCGTATAGTATTAGTGATTCGAAACAAGCTTGCACATTGATAGCTGCAATTAGTTCACATGTTTACGAAGCTTTACATCTAGCATGTGCTCCTGCTTCAGTGAAGTCCAAGATTTATCTTCAGTTGAAAGATTTATTGGTACAAATGTATGGTAAACAAGTAAATGAAATTGTGGCATGATTTGACTTTCATCACTGTTGCCAAAAACCTTTGCAGTCCGTGAAAGAATATGTGCGTGACATGAAACGCAGAATCACTGATTGGTAATATGGATTTTTCGCGTATAGAATTCGTGATTGTTGGTTTTCGGTGTAATGAATAAAAATATTAGACGAAGGTTGTTATCGTAACTTGCGTTAACATTGGATAAGGCAATAGAAATATCAGTGAGCATCGAACAAGCAGAAAGAGACGCTTTATCTTTGACTTTTAAACTGAATCAGTCGGAACGAATTCAACAAGTTCAACGTCAGAAATATCAAAGTTTTAGATCTTCTCAACAAGTTCGTGCTACTGCGGAAGAGTCACGTCAACGATGCTGGCGATGGTTGTGTACACATAATTTGAGGAAATGTCCAGCTTTTAATGCAAGGTGCCTGCAGTGCGGACAAATTGGACATTATCGTAGAGCTGGGGTTTGTCAGTCCGCTGGTAAAGTAAATAAAGCAAAGATACAAGAAATATCGGAAGTGTATCAGGAAGAAACGAATCATTTCTGTAGGAATAAATAATTTGGCGGTAGATGATTTGTTGTTTACCGACACTTTAGACATGAAGGTTGAGGGTGATTTAATAGATACGATGCGAACAATGTTCTTGTCCTGTGAGGATGTTTTGTGCACGGGAATGAGAGAAACAGGATCAAGGAATAACATGATGTCACAAGGTTTCGTACGTAGACATAAATTTACAATGGGTGAGCCATGTAGGATAAATGCATTACAACTGCTTAATGGTACTTTGATAAAGGTATTAGGAATGGTACATATCATGACAAGTTTTCAACAGCTAAATATAAAATGAAGTTTGTAGTAACTTTAACCCGTTTTCTTCATTTTCAACACTTTTCCTTCCATAATCCTATCCCGGGCTTACACGCTGTACAGTTGTCAATTGTTCCACGCGCCATACACCAGTCAACTGTTCTCCAAAAGATGCGCCGTCCACTACTGTCGTCCTAGTCTTTTGTTCTGTCCACTTGTGTGCGTCTCTCCTCCTCTACGGTATTAATACTGAAGTATCGCAAGTACTTTTTATATATTAGTGTTTTTAAGCTGTAAGTACCCTTCCTTCTTATTATAAATTTACATTTAATTGCCTTCCCGGCTTTTCTAAATTTATGAGAAAACTGAAGGAAAATAAAGGAAAATACTTACAGCTTATATGTTCCGTATTAGATCACACACATATTCACATATATAAAAATCACTACGATATTTCGTGCACACAGTTACACGTATTCATGTGTAGAGAAAGAGAGCTAAGTGCACATGATCATAAAGTAGAAGGTTGAATAGACACGTAGCGGAATTAGCATCAAACTTAGAGAAAAACTGACTGCCGTAGCGCGTTGATTTCCGGAGCTTGGAACAATTTACAACTGTACAGGGTGGGATCGTGGATGGCAATGTGTTTACAATGCAGAGCAAACGGGAAGTTTAGTTATTGAAGGTTTAGGCCAGGATATATTTTCGCGCTTAAACCATGAATAAAGGCACTCTCCCACAGACGGCGTGTTGAGGTGCTTGTCATAGGGGGTAAAATGTGGATTATGGCACTCAGGAAGGATAGATCAAAACCAGGAAAGGGCTACCTCATCGTAAACCTATCCAGCCACAACCATACTCAATGCGAAGCTGACATCCTCTCTAAAGGACTGACTTTTTCTCCCTCCAAGCCGTACAACCACTTCCTGTTGTTAAAAGATGTCGTTTCCTTTGCTCGCGGACTAAGATGGCGCTATTTTTGGACTAAAAATCCATCTATTCCAAACACATCTTCCAATAAACTCCATACTAGACTTAAACGCTTCCACCCTCCCTCAAACATGGACCCACTTCCTCTTCTAGCAACCATCTCCGTTACATCTAATCCATTATCTAAGCTAGCACCAATACTGAATTCTTACAGCAGATGACCAACCAACCTAACCTAACCCACAACCAACGCAAAGCCTTGTATCGCTGCGCGAGAACCATGATATAATGGTCCTCCCAGCGGACAAGGGGTTCACTATAGTAGTTTTAGACAAAGCTGACTACCTCCAGGACTTGAGTATAGGCTTTGAAGCTAGATAGACGTGTGCGTGAGTGCTCCGTGATTCGAGTGTTCTTCATGAGGAGAAACTGGGCGGACCAAATAGTAAGTATATATTTTTGTTAATGAACACAAGTGGAACGTTACCTGAAGGTGCGGACTTTTTTTTTTTTTTTTTTTAAAGCAGGTATCACGTACAGAAATTTTCCATGATAACTATATGGGAATAAAGAGAAGTCATCCACGTTGGCTCTGAGATCTCCACATCACCAGTGTCTTTGACCGTGGACATCCGGTGTCCTTGAAAGTACAAACAATTGCCAGGCAAAATTATTCTAAATCCCGGTTCCTCTACAATCATAAAAAATTTAGTAAGTTCTTTGCGTAGTTCCTATATAAGTAACATGGAGGGCTAAGAGGTCTTTGCCTTCCGGGCCGCTGGTGATGGGTTCATGATACTTTGGTGGGCCGTTGACCTCATATATGGGACTTACTGAGCCCCTGGGAATGTTTTCGACCTAGAGTTCGGTCGCGAACGTTTTGGGGTGGGTCCCCCGAAAAATGTAAAATAAAAAAAAAACTTTTTCGGTTATCCTTTTCACCCATTTTTTTGCGTTCCCCCTTTCCCCCCACCCTTCCCTTTCCCAGGGGGTCTGCGGCCTTCTGGGTGTCGTGTGCCTTGAACCGCGGTCCTGGGGGTGCACCCGCTTTCTTCCATAAGTGATAAACACGATCCTTTTTTGTGTTCTGGTGTACTGTATACTGTGTGTAGTGTACTTTTTACAAGTGTGCGAAACCGAAATCGAAAAGGGTGAAAAAGTTCGACCTCGCGGACGTCACCAGATCGGGTCTGGAAACAATTGAGGCTGAATGGCTAACCCCAGCGCCGGACACTCGTGAGTATACGAACAAACCTTTCTACCTTAGATTTCAAAGCAAGGTGAACAGAAAGGAAATAAATGTAACGAAACATCGATCCAATAAAGAGGACAAAGATCTGAAACAGGGCATAATCGACGAAGTGTATGCAGAATGGGAGAAAATACACAGGGACAAAGATGGAACACCAAGGTCTCTGAGGAACGTGAGAAAAGGACCCACTGACCGGGATGCGGAAGAGAGCATGTCAAGTCCAGGAACGCCAAATCCAGTATCCGAGGATACAACCAAGAGGGAGAGAACACCGTAAGAAGAGGAGATGACCAAAAGAAAGGAAGAAAAGGAAATGGAAGACCTCAAGATCCGACAGGCATTTTTAGAGGGTAGAATACTCGAGCTAGAAAGAAACCAAGCTAAACTTGAAAAAGAAAACGAAAGGCTAAGGAATTGTGATGAAATCAAACTAGTCCAACTCCAGGCCAAACTAGAGGAGAGAGAGCATGAGCTAGACAAACAAGAGAGAAATATCAACGTATTGAGAGAAGATGCGATCCAAGGTAGTCTTCACGTAAAGGAATTGGAGATCATAAACGGAGAACTAGATAGGAGAAAAATTGAAATCGAGGAGAATATGCGACAACTGGAAGATGAAATTAAGAAACTCTGCACGGAGAATGGTAGCCTAAAGGCAACTAAAGGACTAAGCGTGGCAATAACACCGACAGTGAGTTTTGCAGAAATGTTAAAAATTGACAGTACCAAAATTCCGGAGCCGGCCGGGTGGTCGAGCGGTCTGCGGCGGTAGGCTATCGACTCAGCGGTCCCGGGTTCGAGTCCCGGCTGGGGCATGGGTGTGGATTTTAACACTTAACAGCTAAAGGCAAATCGTGACGGGCCGAAGTCCAAAGTTACTAAACTGGCCCATATAAAAATAAAGTTTACCAAAGTTACTAAAATTCCGGAAAAGACGCGTTTGATCGAGTCAAACAAAAGAAACTCCATTCCAACCATCATCATTAAACCGAAGGAGGGGGAAAGCCTCAAGGATGCAAGAATGAGGTTAACCAGGACAGTGAGTAGGCAGGACCGGATCAATTTTCAAATTATTCAAGCAAAGACAGCACTCATCCTGCAGATGGTGACAGCTCAGGACGAGAAGAAGATTAGGCAGCACCCAGGAATGATCCAAAACTTCGATCTAACCAATAAGCGCAACCCGTTAATGATAATGTATAACATACCATCCGAGCTCAAGGAGAACAAGGCAGTAGTGGAACTCATAGAAAGATATCTTCAAGAGCTGACCGACGAACAGAAGCAGCTCATAAGACCAAGATTTAAAACGGGTCCCAAGAATCAAGATAGGTTCTATCTTGTGTTTGAGTACCCAAACATGTAAGGGAAACCATTTTAAGAAATCCGCGGGTCTACATCGGCTACGAAGCTACCAATGTTAAGGATTTTCTTGTGGTAACAACTTGCCTGAATTGTCATGATTACGGTCACATAGCAGCCCACTGTAGAAATAACGCGCGTTATGGCTGCTGTGGCAAAAAAGGTCACAAAAAGACGGAGTGCAAAGATAAGGTTAAGAAGATATGCATTCCCTGCAATTCGAGGAAAAAGCTGTGTAGGGCCAAAACCCAACAAGAATGCCCACAATACAGGTTGGCGTTACGAGTCATAGATCGTTTCGATTATGGATTGTAATCCAGATCGAGTCGAGACAAAAGCATCACCAACCTCAAGAAAGAAGAACCCCCCATGCAGGAAAAAGAGAAGCCTAGAAAGGTTTTAGGAATTTAATAATAATAAGAAGGTAGAATACTTTAGTAATTTGGTAACAGAAAACAACACAAAATTAACCGAAGAATTCCTCGTAATAAAGCATGGGCACATAAATATGGACCAGGAAGACCAAATAATACTCAATTATATTAACCCCAATCTTGTCACCTTTCCCAGGGGTTTCGTCCAGACGGTGGCTCTGTCACATGATGAATACAATCTAGAAAAACTGGAATATTATGACATCAAATTAGAAGACAATAAGAGATTACAAATCTACCTATCACAAAATTGGTACAACTGCAAAATTATTAACATAAAGTCATCCAGAGAAACCTTCCAAGAAGACCTAGAACTAACGTTAGACTTACTCTCGGCAGTTAAACATGACAAAAAAGTAAAAATAGTTATACCAGCCATAGGAATGGGGCTCTGGAGGGCGGATCCTCAGGACGTTCTGCTGGCTCTGAAGAAATGGGAACATGACATCGAGTGTCGGTCTTGAGATGATCGTTCAGGACAGACTCCTTTATGAGGACTTGGAACACACTAGAAACAAAAGAAAACAGAACGGATGCTGGGGACGAGGCTCACGAAAGCCCGGGAGATAAAGACGAAAATGACGTTATAGCTAAGAGACAAGTAACGGAGAAAAGGAGGGAAGAAAATAAAAGGATGAAAATCTTGGATCCCTAGACTATATAAGAAGAAACATAGTAAGAATAGGAGTTCCGAGGTAACTCAAGCAGAGATGGAGGATATGGAAATACCTAACATGGAAGATACGGAGGGAGAACTGGCGGAAGAAGAAGGAAGAACCACAAACTTTAATCCAAACGAATTCTATGCAGGTCTTAATAAAGGATATATCCTGTCCCGATTGGAAGAGCCTTTACTTGTGGCTGCCGCCCTTAGAACGGTTGTCAGGAACATTCATCCAAATGGTAAAATGATCACCTTTCCAATAATCGACGAAGTGGACAGAATAAATCTACGTTCAAATGGCATAATTACAGATCCACAAAAGCTACTGGACCTGATCGACAAAGTATTCGAGAGGAGGGATGAGTCCCTCCAGTTAAACAACATATACAGACAATTCGTCATGGCGTACGGACGCACAGTGTTCATCCCGACAGAAAATTTCCCGGCATGTTACGTCCACTTAAGACAACCATAAGTCGTTCAAATTGTCTGTAAAACCTGGACAAATCAAAATTAGTCACACAAGAACTAAGGCTATATTGTGAGAAGGAAAAAGTGGACGTGGCGTGCATCCAAGAGCCCTATGTTAATCAGGGAAAGATGATGGGTATGCCGACCGACGCCATGGTATTGCTACCGGAGGACCCGAATCCTATGGTCGCAGTATTTATATTCAACAGGAAGATTGAAGCACTGGTGTATTGTAGATATACATGTAATTGGATCCAGACTTTTAGCCTTAAACTTGGGAGAAAATCAGATTACAATAGCAAATCTCTACTGCCAGTTCTCCATCCCAGCGGATGTTTTTGTAGATAAACTAGAGGAAATTCTGGACGGGTTTTATAGGAGTAACTTACTAATTTTGGGGGATTTTAATGCCAAGTCTCCGCTCTGGCACTGCCCGAGAACAGATGAAAACAGTGAAAAGTATGAAGACATCATCAACCAATATCATCTAATCGTACACAACAAGGAGAATCAACCATCCACGTTTCAGGGCTGGCGCGGAGAGTAATATTGATATAACTTTAACCAGGGGAAATCTTTATAGAAATATACAGGAACGGAATGTGATCGAGCACGCGACTACGAGTCAGCACAGCGTCATCAGTTTTAATATAAATTTTATGTTGGACGACAATAATAATGACGATGATCTAAACTATAGTACCAAAAGATTAAACTTCACAAAACTAGTGGACAAATTGGACCTACCACAAATTGAGAAAAATATAAATTTGGACGAGCTGGCCGAAGAAATAGAAAAAGCTACGCAAGATTCAATTAAAAAAGTAGCACCTAAAATAGGCCAAGTCAAAAAGAGAGAGAGAGAGAAAAAAGAAACCTTCTGGACCCAAAAATTGGAAAACTTAAAACGGAAACTAAAAGTGAGCAGGAAAAGCTACAGGGGAGCCGGGGACCACGAACTTAGATAATAACGCCTGAACAAATACAGACAAATTAAACAACAATTTGAGAACGAATGTTTTGAAACTAAAAAGAAAACTTGGGACGAGAACTTTAAGCAAGGATATCTGGGGCATGCCCTACAAAATAGTTATGCAAAACATTAAAACGAAGGGAGTAATGAACGCACTAAAGAAAGAAGATGGAACTTTTACAACCAATTGGCTAGAAACAGCGAAACTAATTTTCTCCAAATTATTTCTGGACGACAACGAGGATGAGAATAACGAAGAAAATATGCGGATCAGACAAGTAACAGGGCATCCCCCAAATGTCGACGAGAATCAAGAATTGCCATTAATAACAAATGAAGAAGTGACGGCTGTAATAAAGACCCTCAAATCCAACAAAGCACCGGGACCAGACGGGATTAAGAACGAAATATACAAATCTTTATCAGATTTTTGGACACTGTATTTAACCAAATTATACAATGAATGCCTGAGTCAGGGAAGATTCCCAAAAGTATGGGAAAAAGCGAATCTCGTCATACTGTTCAAAGGAGAAGACAAACCGAAAACGAGCCCGAAGTCGTACAAGTCTATATACCTGCTAAATGTGATAAGTAAGTTCTTCGAGAAAATGATAGTTAGAAGAATCAACGACAGAAGAAAATCTCCAACATTGTAGATTACAGTACGGTTTCCGTCAAGGCAAGTCGACCGAGGATGCAGTGAATGAGATATGCGGAACAATTAATACACTTAAACAAGAGAGCTGCAAATACGCAATGGGAATTTTCTGTGACATTACAGGTGCTTTCGATAACGTATGGTGGCCATCATTGTTAATGGAGTTGAAAAATATTGGGGTCCATCCCGCTGTTCGGAAAACAGCCAAAAACTACTTTCAGGACAGAACAATACAGATAAATTCAGCTGATGGCGTCGTGAGGAAAACACCAACAAAAGGATTCAGCTGATGGCGTCGTGAGGAAAACACCAACAAAAGGATGCCCACAGGGATCCGTACTCGGGCCGCCAATAATATGGGACATGATATTTCAGTCAAGGTCTTCAACTGCTGGACGGATTGGAACAGGTGGAAAGGGTTGTGGGATACGCGGGCGATCTGGCGTTCGTAACAAAACGAAATAGCAGGAACGAACTACAAGATAAAGCTAACCAAATTATAGGAAGAATCACATCATGGTGCAAGAACAACAAACTCAAAATATCGGCGAAAAAGACCAAGTATGTCTTGTTTAAAGGCAACTTAAATTTCAATAGGGGAACACTAATAAAATTAATGAAAAATCAATTAAA
>JAGDQP010008135.1:40290-53178 GCA_022664845.1 Lepisma saccharinum
TCGCATAAAATAGTTAACATTGCAACCAATGATTACAGGATACCTCTGAAAGTAATAAAAATGTACCATGATGTCATAATCCGGTCTGTAGTCGGATACGCCGCCAGTGCCTGGTGCCACCGGATGGACGACGTAAGACAACGGCAGATTATAAATAGATCTCAACGACAAATATTGCTCCGTCTTACTGGAGCCTACAGAACCACTCCGGTGGAGGCACTCCAGGTGGTGACCGCGACCAAGCTCATGCACCTCCAAAAATTAAAAGAATGGGAGCTACATACTGGCTCAAGAAAGGAAACGAAGAGAAGATCATAGACATTCTTCACCAAACAGCAGGAAGTAGAAGAGAAATCCAAGAAATACTGACCAGTGCGTGGCAAACATTCTGGGAGGAATCATCGAAGGCAAGAAGACTTTTCAGCATTTTCCCGGACGTGGCTGAGAGGACAGAAATGCAGCTGGAGATAGGAAAAGGATTGCTCCATTTCGTCACCGGTCATGGCCCTTACAGACAGAGACTGAAAGACCTAAACTTAGTTGAGGACAATATGTGCCGCGCCTGTATGGTGGTTGCGTTCCCAGATCACGTTGTCCTTAGATGCCGAGAGACAGAAGAGCTAGTCAGAGAACAAAGGGTCCTTCTGGGGGAGAGACCCGTCACAGAGGTTCTGAGAACTCCAGAACTGGTGGAGGTCCTCCGGGAGGTTCGCCTTGGGACACGGCGCGATGTAGTGAGATCTCAACAGTATGAAAGTGTACAGAGTCATTACCGGACTCAACAGCGTTATGTCTTCACGCGCGAGCGGGTCTCCCACGACGACCGCGGCATCCGCGTGTACTAACAAACAAATATTGCAACAAATAAATGAACAAAAACAAATAAATATCATACTAAAAGTGCAGAAATTTTGATTTAACGTCTAATATAACGGTACAAATTAAGAACAGAACGGCGAAAATCTATATAAACAAGACTAACTATAAGTTAGTATTAGTGTGATGTTGGTGGAACTCCAGCAATACAGAGTGCATTGCCGGAATACCCGTGAGAGACACTCATATACAGTGTGAAAGTGCGCGTGAGTGGTGGAGGGATCCGGGATGAGTGTTATTATTACTTAGTGGAAATCAAGTCGATAAACTGACTGAAGGCTGCGGAAACCGCAACCAACGGTTGAATGATATATATATACTATCCATGAGTGAATGAGTGATGGATGAGTGTGGTATAGTGACTACTAACGAATGAAGAGAAGAGGAAAAAGTGTTGGCGAACCAGTGAGTGATGCAGGACTAACCATGAAGAAGATCAGCTTCTCTTCTTATTTAGAGGAACACAAGAAGAGATCGAGCAAAAACTTGAGTAAACTTTATTTTTATATGGGCCAGTCTAGTAACTTTGGACTTCGGCCCGTCACGATTTTCCCCTTAGCTATTAAAATCCACACCCATGCCCCTGCTGAGACTCGAACCCGGGACCTTCGAGCCGTTGGCCTACCGCCGCAGACCGCACGGCCACCCGGCCGGCCAAGAGATCGAGCAAGAAGAAGACTGGTTGGCCATCACTGTGACGAGACAACAACTGTAATCCAGAAAGGAGAACCCAACTCCAAGGAAGCAGCAATGAACGTTTCTTAATCTCGTTACAGGGAGATGCTGAAAAGAAGAAGAAGCCGTGCTCAAGCTATGTGTTGTGTTGTCCTGTATTTGCCCTGTGTCGTCTTATGTGTATTGTATGTTTTTCTATAAAATAAAGCATATAATAGTAGGTAGGGATCCCCTGCCAATGTTCTAACAACTAGGAACATAGACCAGGAGAACATTCTGGACGCCTGGTCAAAAGTCCGTCCCGCAACACCAACTGTCTTGAACAGGTCGAACGCAGGAGATCCTTGGAATGCCGGAACTCCGGCAATCCAACAATCTCTAGGGACAAGCCTGCCCCAGGCTGAGAAGTACTAAGACGTACGTGCTCCACGACCCAGAAAGTGCACGACTTAACTTGTGCAAAGCATGCAAAGAGGCAAAAGTGGTAAGGCGGGGCCCTAAATAAATTTAAAAAAATGTACAGGGTGGGATCGTGGATGGCAGTGTGTTTACAATGCAGAGCAAACTGGAAGTTTAGTTATTGAAGGTTTAGGCCAGGATATATTTTCGCGCTTAAACTATGAATAAAGGCACTCTCCCACAGACGGCGTGTTGAGGTGCTTGTCGTAGGGGGTAAAATGTGGATTAAGGCACCCAGGAAGGATAGATCAAAACCAGGAAAGAGCTACCTCATCGTAAACCTATCCAGCCACAACCATCCTCAATGTGAAGCTGACATCCTCTCTAAAGGACTGACTTTTTTCCCCTCCAAGCCGTACAACCACTTTCTGTTGTTAAAAGATGTCGTTTCCTTTGCCCGCGGACTAAGATGGCGCTATTTTTGGACTGAAAATCCTCCTATTCCAGACACATCTTCCAATAAACTCCATACTAGACTTAAACGCTTCCGCCCTCCCTCAAACATGGACCCACTTCCTCTTCTAGCAACCACCCCCTAGAACGTTACATCTCTTCCATTATCTAAGCCAGCACCAATACTGAATTCTTACAGCAGATGACCAACCAATCAAACCTAACTAATAACCAACGCAAAGCCTTGTATCGCTGCGCGAGAACCATGATATAATGGTCCTCCCAGCGGACAAGGGGTTCACTACAATAGTTTTAGACAAAGCTGACTACCGCCAACTATACGATTCCAAAACCTACAAGCTCACAGCCACAGACCTAACGTACACCCACCAGCAGAAAATTTTGGATTTCATTACCGCTAATGGTCCTTGTGAAATGTCTGAAATGTCCATAAAGTACCTAATCCTGTATTACCGAGCCACAAACCAGATAACCCAGGTCAGATCCGTAGTAGCCAGCTATAATTTCCCTACTGAACGCATTTCCGCTCTCGTTGACTCCTTCCTTTAACCACATGTTGAAGCGCTGCCTACCTACATACGCGACACCTACCACTTCTTAGAAGTCATCCGTAAATTACCGCCTCTTCCTTCTGACATACTGCTTTGCACCATAGATGTTACTTCCTTATATACCAACATTCCTCATGCCCATGGCCTAGCAACTATGGAATTCTTCCTTAACCAGAGACCAAACCTCATATCCCAACCACAGCTTTCCTTCTTAACGTGGGCAACCTAGTTATCACATGTAACAACTTCACCTTTGACGACAAACACTACCTTAAGATCCGAGGTAGAGCCATGGGTACGGGAATGCATCTTCTTACGTTTATCTGTTTATGGGCAAGCTCGAAAATGATTTCCTGCAGTCTAAGCCTTTGACCTCTCTACTCTGGGTAAGATTCTTGGATGATATAATGATCCTATGGACTCATGGTGAAACCAGTCTCAAGACATTCCCAGAACAACCGAACTAATTCCGTGATGTCTAGTTCACTTGGTCCATTTCTGACAAAAGTGTCAAATTGCTTGACGTGGACATCACTTTAAAAACAGCACCTTCACCACTTCGTTACCTAAAACCCACCAACTATATTCAGGATTTACTCTACTAAAGCTTCCATCCTTATCACATAAAGAAAGGGATTCTTTTCTCTCTTGACCTCAGAGGACAATGCCTGAATTCCACCACCTCTGCTACTGAAACTTAAAACCAATGCCTCCAGGAAGCTCTAGTCAACCGAGGCTACCCATCTAACGTACCCAAACAGATTCGCCGTGCATCCTCACACACTCAACCTACTCAAATCTCCAACCCACCGATTCTAATCACCCAGTTCCATCCTAAACTAACCAAGGTCAAACAAATCCTACACTCTAATTTCCACATTCGCCAATCTGACCCAGACACAAGATAAGTATTCTCCACTAAACCTAGATTAGTTTTTCAACATCCACCTAATCTTAGAAACATCTTAGTCAGTACGAATTCTTTCTCGCCATCACCCCAAACCGGCGTCCATACCTGCAAGAGACCCAGAGGTCTGCTCCATTTTCATAACTTCTCCCACAGTCACTATCAATAGTGCTAATTGTCGGTACACCCTCAATCCTAAGGGTACATGCCACACCTCTAATGTTATATACATCCTAACGTGCAATTTCGGTGATGCCTTTTATGTGGGAGAAACAGGTGGTGCTCTCCACATTCGTATTAACAACCATCATTACTTCTGCACCATCAACAAACCGGATGCCCCAGGTTCTTGCACACCGAGTCCCACCATATCAATTTTGATCTATCTTTCCTGGTTGCTATAATCCACATTTCACCCATATGACCAGCACCTCAACACGCAGTCTGTGGGAGAGTGCCTTTATTTATGGTTTAAAAATGAAAATATATCCTGGCCTTACCTTCAATAACTCTAAATTTCCCTTTTTCTCTGCATTTTAAACACATTTCCATCCACGATCCCACCCTGTACTTCCAAGTTATTAATTATTTTTTTAATTTTGGAACCCACCTTCCACCTCTGTTTCTATGCCTTCTTTGCACAAAATGGGTTGTGCACTTTCAAGGGCGTTCAGCACGAGCAGTTGTTCGATCTTTCCATTTTGGGAAAGGCAGTCCCTAGAGATTCTCGTATTGCCGGTGTTCCGACAGTCCGAGAAGCTTCTTTGTTCCTTCAGTTTTGACTTCGGGTGGTGCGGGACGGACTTTGGACCATGCGTCCAGAATGTTCCCCTGGTCTTTATTCCTAATTTAGGAACTTTTCGTGGTGGGGGTGCCCTACCTGTATCTTTTATTTGCTATTTTATACAAAAAAATTAACATATAGAACAACACACACACACTTTTTTTCTGAAACAATAAGAAAAAAGGGGCGAGGGAAAAGAAGCTGGATTGCAACGTAAGTATTACTGGTATTTTCTCACAAAATTTTTGCTGGTCCGTTCTTTGTTTCCATTCCTGGTTCCCTGGACGCCATACCTCGTAAGACATTTTCGCGAATGCTTAGAACAAGGCATCTTCCCCAACTCTTGGAAGAAGGCAAAGCCCACACTTGAAAGGCGAGGATAAGGATAGAACAAACCCTAAGTCATACAGACTTATCTGCCTCCTAAACGTCGTAAGCAAAATATTCGAAAAAGTAATCGCAGGGAAGATAAATAATAAAAGGACAAATATTAATGAATGCAGCTTACAATTTGGTTTTCGGAAAAATAAATCTACTGAAGACGCCATCAACGAGCTCTGTAACAAAATTCAGCAACTTAATAAGTACGAGTGTAAATATACTATAGGAATATACTTTGGCGTTCGACAACGTGTGGTGGCCAGCTCTAATGAAAGACATAAAAAGTCTAAATATCCACACAAAAATTTGGAAAGTGAAACTATTTTTGTAATAGAAGAATAGAAGTGAGTATGGCCGATGGAGTTGAGGGCAAAAGACCGACAAGAGGATGTCCTCAGGGGTCGGTTCTAGGGCCGTTCTTCCGGGACCTAACCTTCCAGCCATGTCTGGAGATGGTTAATGAACTGCGAGAGGTAAACCGGGTGGTAGGGTTTGCGGACGACCTGACGGTGGTAATAAAAGGAAACAGCAGATTGGAGATAGAAAGGAAATCTAACGTAGTTACAAGAGAAATGGCGTCATGGTGCAGTAATAATAAATTAAGTATCATCAGAGAAAACAAAATTTGTACTATTTAAAGGAATACTTAATCTTAACAGAGGACCCATAATCAAAATCAATAATAAAATAATTAAGAGAGTACAAACTTTTAAATACTTAGGACTAACACTTGACGAAAGGTTAAACTTCAGAAAACACACCGAACTGATATCAAGCAAAGCAATCAAAATAGCACATAAACTAGTAAACATTGCGACAAAAGAACTAAGAATACCGATCAAAATTGTTAAGCTCTACCATGACGTCATCATAAGATCGTTAGTCGGATACGCCGCCAGTGTCTGGGGCCACCAAATGGACGATGTTAGACAAAGTCTAACAATAAACCGCGCTCAAAGGCAACTTCTAATAAGACTCACAGGAACATACCGAACAGCGCCGGTGGAGGCACTGCAGGTGGCTACTGCAACCCTGCCATTGCACCTACAAGTTAAAAAGCTAGGTGTTATGTATTGGATCAAAAAGAAAAATAACTGAAGAGTCACTAGGAATACTAACCAATGCATGGCAGCATTTTGGGCAAAAATGCCCGAAAACTAGATTATATTGTATAATACCGGACGTGGCTCGCAGGATGGAGCTCGACGTGGAGATTACGGGAAGATTGCTACACTTCCTCACGGAACATGGCCCATTCAGGCAGAAACTAAAGGACATGAATATAGTCGAGGATAACCTGTGTCGCGTTGCCCCGGAACACGTAATGCTAAAATGCGAAGAAACAGAAAACCTGGTTGGCGAACAAATAACTCCTGGAAGATATGGAAATCGCAGAAGTTCTGAGAACCCCAGAACTGGCGATTGTCCTCCAGGAGATAACCGAAAAATTAACAGAGTATCACAGAAGGAAATTTATATCCGGGGGCGGCCGAGGCCAGGCGTGGCGAAGACCAGATGCTGACCAATAGAAAACAGGTTCTGGAACTGATACCGCATGGAGGGAAACGTGACGCGAACCTCGCGAGCGAGGCGTGTGCGCGGCCGATTCGAAGAGCGCGAACTTCGCTATCAGCAGGGGGATGGAATAAACCGGGAACTAGAACAATCTGAAACTTAATAACATAACCTAAGCAAATTAAAAATAAACCAATAACTAAACTCCATCAAAAAAGGAAAAATAAAAGAACTAAACCAACAATAGTGCATAAAATCAAGATCAGTGAACATGATTAAAGTGAGAGAGTGTGTGACCGCTGAAAACCAGCAGTGTCCTGGTGGCTGGCTGCCTTGCTGCAGTAAGTATCCCGACAGCAAGAGACGCTCAATGTGCGTGTGGTGACGGGAAGCGAAATAAAACAAGATAAAATCAAGGAACCGTTCTCTCTATAGATTTCGTTCTTTATATCGTCTGGGCCTGGGGCCTTTCCATTTTTAAGAATTTTTATAGCTTGTTCAACGTCCCAGTTTGTAACGATGAGCTCTTTATTATTTTCTTCCTTTTGCTCGGGGTTCTAGGTCTTAGATGCTTCCCTCGTGAGTGTATTCTGCTCATAATCCTCATTTTCTAAATCATCGGGAACAATTTTGCGAAGAGTAGCTCTGTGGTATCCTTCCAACTGGTGGTATACTGTCCATTATCATTTTTCAAGGTGTTTATGGTGCCCTTCGTCTTTATTTTACCCATCACAATCTTGTATGGTGTTTCCCGTGGGTCTAGACTAAGATCATCTTCTACGAATTTGTTCCAGGTTCTTTTTTGGTGTTCACGTAGCTCTTTCTCGAATTGTTGTTTGATTTCCCTATACTTGCTTAGTCTGCTTTGCCTCAACTCGTGGTCTCCAGCCGCTCTGTAACTCCTTCTGGCTGCTTTTGTTTTTCTTTTTAGCTTATCTAATCCCGCTGTCCAATACGTTTTCTTCTTTTCAGTTCCGCCTTTTTTATTTGGGATGGCTTCTTCGATAGCTTTCTTTGTGACCAGCTCTAGTTCCTCCGTCAAGTTATCAATATTACAGTTTCTGTCAATCTGTGGTAAGTTTAGTGTAATTTTATTTTCCAGTTCCTTTTTTTTTTACATTATATGTAAATACTGTTTTGTCTTCTTGATCCTCTTCATGATCTTGTTGTTTTAGATTTATGTTAAATTCGATGGCGTTATGGGCACTCGTTGTTGCATCTTCCACGACTCTCGAATCCGTTAAGTCATTATGTTTCCAATTTTGTTAGTTGGATTAAATTAGATTACTTTCAAACTTCTTGTATGCACCATTTATCAATTAAAGTGTGATTATTCGGTTATCAACTTCTCTTTCAGGGTTAGTGACTTTCAAGAGTTCCGATTCATTACCGCAAGTTTCGGTGATTTAAATCTGTGACATTACTTTTCACCGATTTAATTCACCGCTACTTGGAGCATTGAAATGGAACTTTGAACCTTGTATTAATTGAAAGAAACATTGGTAACCGAATAATCATACTTTAATTGATAAACGGCGCATACAAGAAGTTTGAAAGTAACCTGTTCTAACCCAACATATAACTAACGTAATAGCAATCTATTCAAAAGCTAAAGAAGTTGGTTTTGTATTAAACCAGTCAAGACAATGAAGTAAATGGTTGAAATTATTTAATACTGATGAAGTGTAGTATTAATTTGCTTAGTTGATAACATAGTAAGTAGTAATGCATGAATAGTGAATAACGAATATCAGAATTGGAAGAACAAACATATTAGGGAAGTAGTAAGGAGTACATTCAATACTTCAAATGAATACTTAACCTTGCACTAATCCAAACTAAACTTTACCTTTGAAAACTTCACCCGGCGTCGGGAAGTGGCGCCCCAATCGCCCAGTCAGTTTTACTGGCTGCAATCAGCCCTGGCAGCTGTCAACATCGTTGCTGCCTATGGGAAGTCCAACAGCAGGGCCAGAGTGCCTCTCTGTTGAGAATTTTTACTTCCCACTAGCGTAGGGGATTGGCGACCTCATCGCAGGTCTATGGACCGTAACGTGATGACACCATCACATAGCCCGAACAGCAGACCATCGCTGCTCGTATACGGCGTAGGGAATTGGTGACCCCGTCGTCCAGCCGGCTTATGCTGGTTGCAATCAGCCAACAACGGCGTAGGGAATTGGCGACCCCATCGTCCAGCCGGCTTTGCTGGCTGCAATCAGCCCTCGCAGCTACACATGTACGCTGCTTGAAATGAGGACCAGCAGAGAGGATTTCATTTACTTTCACCTCATTTTTATCCACAGATGATTCATTATTTCATCTCTTCTTGTGCTGCGACTTGCAACTCCACGCAATGCTCAAGGATGTGACAGGATGTACTTTCATTGACGCTGGCCCCTGGGACCCGAGGAAAGGGGGCGAAACCATTGGATAGCGCCTAGTTCTTAGCAGCAGATTCTTGGATGGTCTAGCTCGTTGAGACTGGGAAGTGCGCCATTGGGGATCTCTTCGGACCTTTGGTCTCGCCAACACTGGGGGGAGTGGGTGTCCCAAATATCCATCAGTCGGGAGTGCAAGTGATTTCGACGCCAAGTCATTGGACTTCGCCTCGATTTCCAGCTTGCTGACAAGGGTGATGAGGGTAGTACCCGGCAGCCTCGTTGACTCCTCAAAAAGAAGACGGAGAAGTGTGGGCATTTACGGCTTTCATTCATCATGGCTCAAACATATCCTAATAAGTCGCCTTCGGAGAAAGAGACAGAAGAGACAGAATGAAGATAAAGTCACTGATGTAAGCAAGAAGGCGCATACAGCTACTGAATCCACCAGTGACAAAGAAGAGAAAATTGCAGTAAAGGAACAGACAAGTATCGTACCGAATATCAGGCGATATCTTCTGATTAAAGTTAAGAATGAGACAGAAAATCAAGGTGGTTTGAAGGGATTATCCCCTTTCATCATACAAAGGCAACTAGCTCATGTTGCCGGCGAACTCAAACATGTTAAAAAGCTTCGCAACGGCAAACTCTTAGTGGAGACGTCTAGCGATAAACAAACCACTAATCTCCTGAAATTGAAGTCACTAGGTCAGTTTCAAGTTCAAGTTGAACCACACCGTCAACTGAACTTTACTCAGGGTGTAATTTCTTGTTGGGATTTGCAAGATGTCCCTGAAGAGGAGATTTAGAATGAACTTGCCAGCCAAGGTGTCGTCAATGTTCGACGAATTAAAACAAGAAAGAGTGGCGAACTCCAACCCACGAGCTCGCTAATCTTGACGTTTGCCACCCCACAGCTTCCGAGGGACGTGAAGGCAGCTTTCTATTGCTTACCTGTCCGTCCTTATATACCGAGTCCGCTCCGCTGTTTTAAATGTCAGCACTATGGACACACCAGCACGTCGTGTAAGGCGACCTCTGCTGTATGTTCAATATGCGGTACCAGTAGCCATGGTGCGGATCCTTGCACATCACTGAAACCACAGTGTGTTAACTGCAGGGGTGATCACCCGGCCTGGTCGCGTGACTGTCCGGTCTTTAAAGAGGAAAAACGAATTCGAGAGCTGATGGTGATAGAGAAAATATCTGCTGGTGATGCTAAACGTCGATTAAGAGACTCTCAGCGCACCCTTCCTTCTGGTGCGTTTTCACATGTATCCAGACTAGCAGTTAAAACTGTCTCGGTTGGTACCCAGACAGTTAATGTATCAACACAAACAAAGTCTGATGTGCATGACGACCCTCCGAAGCCGCCCAAAGGATCGGAGACTCCTCGCAATATCGCGACGCAGAGTCAGGGACAGAGAACACCTGTGCAGAGCTCTAGGACTCCACGGGTTAAGACTACTTTTAGTCCCTATAAAGTCTCCAAATTAGTTCGAACTTCGCCTCTCGCCACAAGCATTAAGACTCTGACGAACGTTTTGTCTGCTCAATTAGCTCAGGAAGAGTCTGCACATACTATCGAACCCAGTTCATCTTTGACTACCGACATGATTGAGGACCACCTGATGGATATGGATTTTAATCTCATGGGAAGGAAAGGGAAACCGAGATATAAACCTAAACTCAAAAGGTAATATTTTTACTTGTTTTGCAGAGTTTTATGATTTCCGTTTATTTTATCTGATTATCCCCCTTAGCTGTTAAGTTTTATAGTGTATTTTTGTTTTATCTTTTGAAGGCCCATTTACAGTCTTCCTCGTTTTACTTTTTGATAAGAAAGACTCTATACACCTTTTGTATGTATTATTCGCTCTACTGGCCATTTACACCACTAGACTGTTTGTGAAGACCTTTTACTTCTTTATCTTTTATATGATTTTATTATTTTAATTCATAAACAGCTAAGTTTTGACATGACCAAGATAAGGGGCTTCCCCGTATCAGGACGGGCGTAAGTCATAGTGCTGTTACCGCCCATAAAATTCATTTTATCTTTGGAAACTTCAGTGTAACTTACTATCACTGAAAGAGCGATCCGGGGATACATCTAAAGTGCCATTGCTGTTTGTTACTATTATCATAATGTCACTTAGCATCATGTTTGTACGTTAGATACTTTCGTTAAGGTTAAGGTTAGATTTTATGTGGTTAGCTAAACAAGTGATCAACAACTGATTAGCATTGTTAGTCACTCGTTAGTACAGTGCTAATCACTCTAAAAACGTTTTTGAATACTGCTAAAGGTTCATTGATTGAATTCGTTCGGACTTTGATCCGAAATCATTGGTCTGAGGAGAAACAGTTTTCATTTGGTCAGTATAAAAAGTGTATCCGGTTACAGATGATAAGAATTGTAAATAGTTTTCACGGTTACACTTTAAATGTCGTTAGAGGTAGCGCACAGATTTTGGTGTAACAGTAATACTTAAGGGATTGACTTTAGATACTTGCCCGGATGCCATAATCGGATTATGATTGAATTCATTCGGATTCGAAATCTAACCGAACGTCGATGAAGAATGAGTTTTCATCTAGGGGAGTTTCAAAAGTCCATCCGGTCACAGAAAAAAAATTGCAGCTCTGTATAAGCATGGATTGATGTGATAGTGTGTCGGGACAAAATTTTGTTTCTTACTTTAATTACGTCGATTGTCCAGTGCAAACTAGTAGTGAAAACTGTGTTAAAAACAAGTGTTCGTTATAGTAGAGTGTAGTGAGCTTTACAGACAAAGTAACAGCACTATTAAACATTATTTTAGTCGGTTGTCAAGTGCTTTCATACGAACTTTCCAGAACAGTGACAACAGTGTACATTCCAAAACAATCACACATTTATGTCTAATTTACATCAATTTCACAACTTTATCAAATAAAATGGAAAGTACAGGAAAAATCAGTGAAATCAGCAACGTTAATAATGAAGTTCCAGTGATACTTCATCAACTCATCCCAATACAAGAGATAAGTAGCGGATCTCCGGAAAACCAGGTAATTGAAACCCAATTACCTTCTATTTCAGAAGAAGCTTTGCATGTAGCTCCTCAAATCTTTTTGAATCAATCTCAAATACAAATTATATCTCAATGTCCTCAGGTTGCAGTAAATTCACAAGAGTATTCTTTGTTACCATCTAGTTTAAAACTTCAAAACGAATTAGGCAAAGATAAGATCGATTTTCTCTTATCTCATTTGAAAAGTACAAGGGTAGTTTCTGAAAGTGTAACAACCCCACCTCGTCTGATGGAGAGTAGTAATTGCATAACTCCTCATGGTCAAGTCTCTTCTGAGTTTTCAGTACCAGGTGTACCTAACCCCGCACGTCCTGAAGATGCCATAATGTTAATTCAAGCTCTTCAAAACTTACCCTATCCATCTCATGAAATTTCAGGTACTTATAATCAAGTTATGATACAAGGACTTTCAATGGAAGAGACGGAAATGAGTGCAGGGGAACATTTAGCTCTGGTACAACAACCTTCATACTCTCCAAAATCTGCGCAAAATCAGGGGAAAAAGGATAATATGTTAGAGCAACTGGTTCAGGAACATAATATGAATCAAGTAGTGAATGACAAACTTAATGAGGGCACAACTGGTAATACTATAGAAGGCAAGTTAAATCTGAAAAGGAAAAATCTTCTGCCAGAAGAGATGGAAAGAGACAATATTGTAACGTTCCAAGTGCCGCGCCACGTGCTCAGCACATGTCGCTCATAATCAAAATATAAACAAGATAGTAGTGTGTACTACGTGTGTGATACGAGTGTTACAACACAAACAATGAAAGAAAACGTAAACAGCTTAGACGACAAATTGAGTTTCATCAAGAAGCCACCGATACGAAAGGAGGAGTTAGCGATATCAGCAAATTTGGATCTA
>JAGDQP010008135.1:53188-64306 GCA_022664845.1 Lepisma saccharinum
CAGTTGCTGACGGACTGGTGCCTTCCTTTCTGCACTCAGTTGCTGCGAACTGGTGCTATACCAAATCCTTCTCTCTTCTACGAGGCCTACACCCAAGAAGAAGAAACCAGAAAAGTTATATTATAACTTTTCAGTTTGTATAATTACTTTTTGGTACGGGAGACTCTTTTTATTAATCTAAAGAACTTATATTATTTTATAATAAAACTGGTGATGGGCAAAACTCATATCCCGTGTATCTTTGTCTCTACCAATATTTCCACAAACAACAGGGTGTTCCCAAAGGAACATTACGATATTTCCAAAAATGTGAAAAATCCAAAACTTTCGAATACAATAAGGTCTCATTATCCATCAAAGGATTACTTATTTCCACTATCTAACTCCGGCCCATACTTAACGCTTTTATATAGCCAGGGGTGGATTTCAGGGTCAGACTAAAAGTTTTCAGAGGCCTGGCTGGGCCAGGCTAAATCCCGCTGTAGTCTGCTAAACCCCAGTTTTGTTCTGTGAATAACCAAAAATTACTTTATAGAATCGGTCGAACTGAAATTTAAATAATTTATTATCTGAATGTTAAAGTACGTTTTTAATACGTAGGTTAGTCCCTGACAGTGCCAAAATTCTCACAAGCATTGTCATGTCCGCTAGCTTTGTGTTTGCTCAGGGTTTCTTGCAGATAAACCTCTCCGTAGAACAGTTGTACAGCTCCGAAGGAACTTTTGAAGGCTCCAGGGAATTTGAAACCAGGGGCAGACTGACCAGGCAGGAAACACGGAAGTTCCCAGGTGCCCTCCTCACCCGCGCCGATCCTTTTGTCGTGGAAGCGTAATGTTACTCAATAAAGAAGACCACTTACTCCACTTTTGCTACTACTTGTGGTGTTAGGGTCTTGTCGGGAGTCTAAAATTAGCAATTTTCACACATAAGACTTATACATGGAGGTAGTGTTAGTGTTATAATCTCAGCAGGCCTACTGTGTCTGTAGGGCTCTTACAAATCGCTAGAAGAAGCCTGTAATGTTTAATGATAAATGCACAAGGTTTTAATACATTCATACTCTTTTAAGGCGCAATATTTACGTTATTAAGACTTTGTATTTTGAGACCTGGGGCCTCAGTATCCTAAAGGCCTTTACAAGTTTTGTGGGCCCACTACCATGAACGACATTGAAGGCCCTTGAAAGGTATATTTGGAACCCACGCTCCACAACACCCACTAGCACTAGAGCTTTTTCGTTTCCCGGGTAGCTTTTTCGTTTTCGTAGGGCCCTTTGTTTACCAGTCCATTCCTGTTTCAAACTATGTTCCGTATGCTATTACGAGTGGTGTAACTAGAATTTTCGGCCCCTCTTGCAAGAAACCTTGTCCTATCTTCATTTCCCACATGCAATTTAAGCCAGTGATTTATCCACACACCCCTAAGGCCCTAACACCCCCAACACTCCCTGATGCATTATTGCAAGCACTCCCCTTTTGGGGGTGTGATATTTCAAATAGTGTTTTCATACTTGTTCTAAAAAGTGAATTTATTACACGAATGATCCATAACATTCCACTTATCCATATATGCTCAGTGAGTGACGATTCAAAATAAATTTGAAAATTTCACATTCATAATGAAATGGAAAGTTTATTATATTTTTCAGTTCAGTGTTTGGGAACGATGGTTGGAACCACACGTGCATTCAATCTCGCAGAAGCTGGAAGAATTTTTCACCCTGGACAAACAGCCAACATTTGTAATCCCGTTACAAAACAAAGAGCCCTCTGTAAAATTTCTTCACTTTCCTCACTATTATTATAAACTCGTTGAAAGCAAATGACAATTCAGACTTCGGAGGTTCCATCGGCGTTCACTAACTTCTTTTGCCCTCTCCCGGCCTCTATATGGAATCGATTAATTTTGCAATACGTGGTCAATCGTCGCCCTTCAAATATATCCCTCCGAACCAGAAAAAAGAGAAGATATGAGTGATAAGATTATGAGAGAAAGAGAGAGATAACAGGACAAAATGCTGCGAGCACTGCAACAACTGCGATGTACATAAATAATTTTATGACCGCATAAGGTTGGTGATTGCAGAAGTTGAAGAACCTTTCCCCAGACTGGAAATAATGAATAGAGAGAAAGGAAGTTGTATTAAACAAACCAAGCTGAATTTTCTCCTTATAAATAAATAAATAAATAAAAAAAAACTATCATAATACACTACTTCTCCCATTGCCAAAGGCAATTTAGGGCAGGACGGATGAGTTTCAAATGGAAAAGATGGCACATTTTTTCCCGTTCGTATTCCTTTCATATTCCACCATTCAGAAGTTCATTCAAAATCATTTATTGGTCTTAAATATTTTTTTCACAAATACAAGACTAATAAACCCTCTTTTTGTTGTTCGTTTCCGACAACAATAGTGAACATTTTGTACTGTCTCTATCCTCGACACAGGCTGAGCGGCGTCAGGATAGGGAATGTTGGACATACGTATAATTGACATAGTTTTTAACACAAGGAAGTAAATTAAAGTGTTTAACTTTTTTTATTTTGCACATTTCAAAGAGTTCCGTAAATTGGTAGCGCTCAGGATTTTCACTTTTGAAATACAGAAACCGTAGGTTTGAAGTATTTTAGGGTACCGTGACAGCTCAATTCTTCTGTTAGTACTTTTGGAAATATCAAGCTCGAGCTCATTTTCCCACGCTTTTGAAAGTCTATATCGTTGAAATAAAGCATTTATAATTTTTTTTAAATTTGGCAGGAATCATGGCAGGAATCCCGTGAAATAGTTTGTGTTGTTTTGCAACACCCTGTATATAACAGAAAGGAAGTCGTATCTTCAAATTTTACACGAGAAGATGAAACAAAATGCTCCTGCACAAATTTATTTCCAGCAGAGTGGTCCTCGAAGTGATAATAAAAAAAATATGGAACAATATGCAAGGAAAAATTCTTATCAGTTACAACCAAAAAGAAATCGCGTAAGTGTAAAAATACGTGTCTTACGAGAAATTTAACTATATTGGCATAGTTTTGTAACTTCTTTCTGGATTTCGGTCACATCGCCTCTTGGGGTGAAGTCTGTTGCTAAGCGGAGTCCAAATTTAATCCATTGTCCATTTAATCCTTTTTTCCCAGCAGGAAATAATTAAACTTCTAGTGTCCAGTCCATTGGCAGATTTGAAAAACAAGACACGAAGAGTAAGCTACTCATATATGTAAGTGATTTTGAATGTCTGTTAGAATCAGAGCTTAATTTCTGGGGAAGCTAAAGAACGCAGGGGTGGATTTCGGCCCTGTACTGGCCTCGCCGGGGTAGGCCAAAATTTCCAAACGCATAGCGGAAAAAAGCATAATAATAATAATAATTATTATTATCCTGTAATGAACCGTTATACTGCCCCAAAAATGTACCACTTCGGAGCAATGGGCCAGGAGGCCAAGAAATGAAACCGAAATCCACCCCTGTATATAGCACAGAAAATGTCAATATAGGCGGAATAAATACTTCCAGTACCGCTCAAAAACTTCAACGAGAAGGTGTCAACATCGAACAAATTGAACGACTAGGAAGATACGGGGTGAAAGTCTATTTTAAATCAGCAAAAGAAGCTTACAATTTCGTCATTAATAAAGATCTCCAATTCAAGCTGAAAATACGTGCGAGAATTCCTAAAATGTTAGTACAAAGAATAGGTGTAGCTTACGGTGCGCCCTTGGAAGGTAGTCGAGAGGAAGTACTACAAAATACGGAATGTAATCTTCCTATTACAGAAATCAAACGTATGAAACGAATGTTTAGAGGAAAGCTAGTCGAGACCCGATTGATGGAATTTACATTTGAGTCACAAGTATTACCTGAATTTTTATTCTTATATAAACAAAGGGTTCCGGTTCAACCTAAAAGAAAATACTAATCCAATGTGACCGTTGTTACGGATTTTTTCATAGGGCGACGGAATGCCGAGCGGAGAAGTGTCAACAATGTGGTGAATGGGTGAACATCCTAAAGAGTACCCACAACCATATAAATGTATTCTTTGTGGTAGGTTGGATCACATTATGGGAGAAAAACCCTGTGCGAAGCTAGAAAAGCAAGAACAGGCGGTAGAACTCATTCCTTACAACATAGCCATCCGCAAAGTGAAAGATATCACAATTAACAAACAATTCTTCCTACGCGCACCTTACTCGTCAATTGTCCAGCAGGAAACAATTACTCGAACGGAGAATAATAGATTTCCCGAGAATAATAGATTTCAGGGGAACTTCGAACAAAACAGTCAGCGTCCAAATAGACCCATTAATCAAGATGTAAAGAAGGATACTTTAAAGCAGGGTTGGCTGGTTGGTTTAAACCAGATGGTTAAATTAAAAAAAGTAAATACAACTATATAGTATATAACAATTATTTATCAAGTTAACAGTTAGGACACCACTCTTAAAAGTCTGCTTAAGAAATGTTGTGTTATTTGGGTATAAAATGTAACCAAAAACTGATTTTTTAATTTAATACATTTTTTTAAGGTTCATATTCATGCAGTTTTTGGGCCAGAGCAACAGCAGACAAGAAATGGTTTAATTAATCTACTATCGGTTCTTTCCCGAAGCGAAATCCGGCAAGAGACGTTGAAAGACGAATGCGATCTCCTTTCTTCAAACTATTTCGAATCGGGTCTTCCCCAAAATTCAATAACATTCCACGTCACGATGACTCGACCTGAATCGGGTCTTTTTTAGCCCCCAAGTGACAGCGAATGTAGCCACTTATGATTGGAAGAGTCATGGAAACAGAAGAGTTAGAAAACAGAAATAGGTAAGTTCAGTGACAAAGTCTTCCCCATAATCGAACAATTGTTTACAGCCCAGGCGTCCTCTGCAAGTGTAGAGCGAATTTTTTCATCGTTTGGTCTGATTCAATCAAAACTTCGCAATAAATTAGGCACAGAGAAAGCATCCAAATTAGTATTCTTGTTTAAAGTGTTCAATAAAGAAATAACTTTGGATGAACATTAAGGCCGTAAATTTGCTGCTGTTTTTTCCTTTTAAGGACATCAAGACTTATCTTTATTATTTTTAGAAACACTGGCTCAAGACTCATGAGTAAATCAATACGGTATAAAGAAAACTTAAAAACTTTGTGCAGTTTTGTCCCACATTTGCGTGCTGCTGAATGTGTATTATCCCACTGTGAAAGTTACCTATTTAAAAATAATGTATATGAAGTTATAGAAGTTCATACTATAAAAGTACAGAAAAGTTATGTTAATCCATCATCAAAATTACTTACAAAATTAATATTTACTCGAGCTGTGATTGAATAAGTACAGATTAAAATATTGTTGTCCGCATGTAGAATAAATACAATAATTAATGGCAATCATCAGAGTATACATTTAGTCTCCCTGCTAAGCACCTAGTTTAAACTAAAAAAAAAAAACTTTTTTTCCCAACCCTTTTTTAAAGCCAAAATCCTATCAAAGGTTTCCGGAACTAGTACCTGAATCTACATGGGAAAGGAAAAATGTAACTTATCAAAATCAGCAAAGGGTAACAAACACCTCAAACAAACCTCAGTTAATTATAACAGACCATGAACAACATACATCAGCAAAGCAACTTCAGTCTTCTTCAGCACCTAAAACTCAAAGAATTGATCAGGAAGAAAATATCAGTCACAGGAACGATGGAACATTTACAAGTAGACAAAATTCTATTTCTTCATCTTCAACTAGTAACCCTCTAAATCCTATCAATACCACCAATACTTCAAATAGTAACGTAATACGGAAACTTCTTATTTTCATATAAAATATTTTAAATATCTTACTGAAAGATCCTTACTCTGAGCAGGCCCAGGATCTCATTCTTCAAACTCGAGAGATACTGAGGGAGTTGGGCGGTTTACTTAATTGAAAAAAAAAGAAAAAAAAAAGGCTACTGTACAAAGCAAAAATCAAATTATTCACTGGAATATTAGATCATTTAATCAGCGAAAAGATTTAATTTTTTATCTAATTCATCATATAAAACCAGCAGTTCTTTGTATTTCAGAGCTATGGGGTGGGAAATACACAAATTATCAAATTAAGAATTACAACCTTCATAGTTCGGAACCAAACCTGAGTAAGAGGGAAGGGGGGGGGGGGGTAGGAATATATATACATGAAGGCTTAGCCTGAGATCCCATCCCCATATCAGACAATTTAACTCTTGTTAACAAATTTAATGTGGAAATTTGCGCAATTCGTATCCGATTAGGTGGCACAATTATCAATATTTTTTCAATTTATGTTTCTTCAAACAAATAGTTATGGTTAGATTCTCTTTTGCTAGCTAAACATAAAATGATTGCATTAAATTGTCTATCATTTAGTTCAACGATTTAATTTGATTGGACTCTGATAAGACATCTCCGTATGAGAAGAATGATTTTTCATTCGGAGGAGTATCAAATGTCCATCCGATCACGGATGAATGGACGTGTAATACTTTTCACAGCTATACTCTGCATATCGTTAGAGTAAACACATGCATAATTTTGATTTCGATGTACAATACTTTATCGAATCAAGGGATGGATTCTAGACATTCCTTTGAAAACATTTTCATTATACTCACATCAGTGTAGTTGAACGAATCACTTTATTTCAATTCTGGCTATTTATAATCGTTCAGTCAGTTAAGAATCGATTTAGCATACAATGGTTTAGTAAAAATGTATTTAAATTTTAGTTCCGAATTTCATTGTTGTGTTTTCATCGTGAAAAAAATTATTTCTTTATGTCAATATAAATTATAAAAAAATAGAAACATAACAATACGGACGTTTAGTATGGACGTTAGTCATTAAAAAAGTTAATTGTTCAAGATGTGGCTCAATAATGGTATTATCTCTTTACCGATGAATATATGGAGATGCTTTAATAATTTACAAAAGAAAGCATACAATCAATGATATCGTCTGCCTTCCCCCTCTGACGGGCTCAGGCGTATTTAGGTACTGGGAAAGGATGTAGTCATTGATAGTGCAAGTAGGTTTCAGATAGTTTGCTTTCATTCTAGAAAGATGTACAAAATAAAACTTGCGCCATTCTACTCACCGGACTGTATCAAAGGACTCTTGTATGCGTATGTCTTGACAGTCAACTCCTATGACTGCCCTGGAAGAGTGTAGGTACTATAGCTATATCACTCTTCTTCTGTGTTGTTGGTAAAAGTTCTCTTCTATATATTGAATCTAACTTTCCCCTTCTAGGGAGCTGAGGAGCCTAAACAACTGTGTGGGTTAGCATTTCTCCTGGGGAGTTGTTGGCCCGCACAGTCTGAGGTTCCTGTTTTCCATTCATACAGCCCGGAAAAGTTTCTGCGCTATTAACATAAATATTGACTGACACTTCATTATTTCTTGTACATAACAAGTTACGTATGTTTGTTTTTATTTAACTTGTTCATGAGTAAGCAGTGTCTTATAAGCATTGTTTGTTTGTTACAATTCTGGTTCTGCTGATCTTTGATGAGACCCTCTGTGATCCCGAGACATAGTCCTGGGATCGATAGGTATCCCTTACATACCCCCCACCGAATTTAAGAATTTTCGTATAAATATTGTTTATATGTGAAAATTCGTCCTTCACCTGTTTACTGTATATATAAATATATATATATCCACCAGATTGTCCAGATTTTGCCCCATTACCGTCAATACATGTATATTATTTAAATCGAGGAAGAAAAAAAAATCACTGTCACTGTATCACTTTAACACTAAATGTTTATATATATAAAAAAAACGTCGTAAATATTTCACTTAAACACCACACTAGGGAAAGGAAAGAGAGAGAGAGAAAAAAAGGGGGAGCATATGTATATGCTATCACTAGGTGTGCATTTGTTCGTGTCGGGTTCCATTCAAGGGATCCTTGTTGCACTAGCACTTTTCTTGGGGAATTAGGTACTCCTGTTGTCTCCTAGGTCCTGGAAGTCCACTTTGGGTTCTTGTTGCCGCCTGGGTTATTGAGGATGCTTCGCCGCCATCTGTTGATGTGCTGTTCTGGATGCGCTTTGTTGTAAATTTTTGTGTTAGTCCGGTGAGATTTAGAGAAGGAGACCTTGGCGCTTTGTTTATACGAGATAGGAAAGGAACTCGTGAGGGGACATGTCCTCTATAGAAAAGATATAAGGTGTTGGAAGTTTTATAGGTTGATTCTTTGTGACTTTGCTAATTTCCTTTTTAGAAACTGGAGTTTGTGGTGGTGGCGAGAGTGGTACCCTTGGCGTGGGGGTAAAAGTTGTTTGAGAAGTTTGAGATTTGTCATAGCAGGAAAGAGGTATCTCATACTCGTGTCCCTGGTTTAAGAAAGGAGAAGGTGGAACATTGCAATAGTATGGCTTAGAAATGTATTGAATAGAAGGTAGAGAAAGGGAATTATGGGTAGAAGATGATTGCTTATTTCGAGATCGCCTAGCATTATTATTTGTATTCTTATAGCTACATAGTTTGGCAATAATATATGCCAAAATGATTAATGTGAGGCCCGTTATACTCAAGGACATAACTATCAAGGCTGTTCTTAACATGTCTCTCTGGAAATAGAGAACATAAAGAAACAAACTTAGTGTCTGGCCTCTTCTAAGATTTTAATTCTTTTAGATGTAACGTAAAATACATATCCTAAAGTTATGGCTATTACCAAAAATAATATTACTACAAATATAATTATAAAAATGTTGGTATAAGAAATATCGAATTCGAGGGGTTGAATTTGTTTACCTTGCATCTTAATTGAATTTAATTGTTCTGTTAATTTATTTAACTGGCGTATCGTAGAATTTTCAACCAATATGGGAAGTACGTAGTTCTGTATTATTTAAAACTAAGTGGTGTGTAGCTGTTTGAATTTGCATTTTCGAAGGTAGGATCATGTTCTTAAAAATAATGTGTTCGAACTCGTTACAGTGGAAGAATAATGAGGCATTATTAGTATTTTCGTAAGGTTTGCTGTGGGATATTCGTGTCTCGGATTTATATGTTCTGTGAAAGGCCACTAAAGAAGAGAGTAATAGGCCCGTATCCGTATAACGATAAATATAATTGGTATTGGAATCAAAAGTTTAAAGTTGACACGTGGAAAACGTGTGATTGTATATTAACTCAGTTATGCAGCTCGCTTGTTGTGAGTTCCTAAAACTATGAGGTTTGCATACGTATAAATAATTTTCAAATGAACAAAATTGTTCCTCAATTTCGAGAAATTCGTTACCGGACGTAAATACAAAGCGAGGCAAAGAAATGGTTGTTTGAACTTTATGATATAGAAATCCTAAATTGATAACTTCCAAAAGAGTAGACATGGAATTGGTTTTTATCAGTGGAACTTGAAGTAATAGGTGTACGTTCCTAGTCTGAAAATTGAAGGAAACAAGAAATGTTTTGGAAACAGTATATAAAAGGCCTAAGTCATACTTGTAGATAGTGTCTCTAAGGAGTTCGTGTTCAGAAACGAGTTTCAAAGCGTGATTTTCTGCTAGAATTTGGGGAGAAAGTTTGTCAGTCGAAATGTGTGACATAAATTGCTTAATTTCACTCTGTGCTAAGTAATGGGCATATAAAGCAGATAGTTTACGTGTTTTCTGAGCGAGAGCACAAAATGATTTCAGTATATGCGGTTGCATGCCTAGGAATGTATTTTTGATTTGAAGAACTACGTTTTTGATAATTCTACTCTTGGGTGAAGCTCTCTTTCATATTATTTATTTCTGAGGTCAGTAAATTTTCGTGCCGTCTCAGTTGCTCTACTGATGAAGCTAAATGTCGTTGTTGAAACATATTGGTCAAGGATAAACCAAACGATCCTACACCTAACAAGAAGGAGAGAAAGTTTCTCTTAGTTCGTGTGTTATTTACACAAGAAATAGTTTGGGTGGCTGAGATTTTAAAGTGACATGGGATGGCATCTTCGATATTGCGAAAAAATGCTTTTTCAAGGTTCTTAATCTCTTGTCTAATCTCGTTCCAAGCAACAGAATTTTCTTTAGAAGGATAAGTTGTCTGTAGATTAAGGTTGGAGCGTATTGCTATGTATACGTCCGTGTGTGAATTTACTGCCAGCCCCTTATTTGTTAAAGTAGCTCCAATTTGTTGCAAAATTACTTCGTGGTATTCATTAGGGTGTAACGTTGAAAAAGCTATCATTTGTATGGAAGTTGCTATTAAAAATATACGATCCATTTTATTCTTTTTGTCTATAAAGAGAAAAAAAAGAAGCCAAATTTTAGCTTTTCAAATTCATGTTATCCCTCCCTTTTTTTTAAACTCATAAAAAAAATGGTTTCGCTATAATAATTCGTAAGTCTTACACTATAATTAAAGTAAAAATAATGGCTTTGCTAAATTTAATGTCTATATACAAGTAACCTCGAGATAATGCTAGCGAAGCATTTGCTGTATGCTCGCATGAAAAGAAGCGGCATTACTCGAGTTTCAAATATCCTATTACCATTACACATGTCAAATAATAAAAAAAAAACGTTCTTAATATCACTTCTTATGATGGCTGATATTGATTTATATTGGCGGTTTCTTTACGGTAAGTTTATCTCGCAGATTACCTACTTACTAAAGTAAATTGTAAGCTTGTATTTTTTCAATACCTTAGTGTTCGTTATATGCTTGAAAAGGAAAACACAAATCGATGGTTGTGTATGCTTATAACGTGTTACTATGTAACATATAAACAGGAGAGGTATGAATAAATTAGCATAATTTTACCTTGACGTTACCCATTCGTGGCTTTTAGTCGCAGTTTAGTCAAAATCTCGGCCATTTATATATATATTACTATGCTTACATAACTAAATTAGACATCGTTATCATGCTTAATTAATAACCTTTGTTTATAGCAGAACATCTGTTTAAAAAAAAAAGGAAAGAAAAACAAATGGGGCTATCCTTAACATATATAACAGACTATAAAGTAAAATACCAATAAAATAAATAAATAATAAAAATAAAAAAAACTTAATGTATAGAAATTAATGCATTTTTATGTCTGCTAATTATGTAATTACAACACTTTAACGTAGATTCACATATTTCTATAAAGGGGGACATTCTTTAA
>JAGDQP010008136.1:0-64306 GCA_022664845.1 Lepisma saccharinum
TTTCTTTTCTCTTATCTCTTGCATTTGATTTGCTTTCCTTTCCGTTCCTTTCCCTTCCCTTCCCTTCCTTTCCTTCCCTTCCCTTCCCTTCCTTTCCTTTCATTTCATATTCTTTCTTTTCTTTTCTCTTATCTCTTGCATTTGATTTGCTTTCCTTTCCGTTCCTTTCCCTTCCCTTACCTTCATTTCCTTTCCTTTCCCATTTATTCATTTCTTTTTTTATCCTTGCCATCCTTTCCGATCCCTTCCCTTCCCTTTCCTTTCCTTTCCTTTCCTATCGTATTCTATCCTAACCTATTCTTTCTTTTCTTTTTTCATCCTTCCCTTACCATTTCTTTTTTCTTTCATTTTCTATCCTATTCTACCCTACCTTTTTCCTATTCTAACCTTTTTTCCCATCCTATACTTTCTTTTCCTTTCCTAACCATATTTTCTTTTTGTTTCCGTTTTCATTCTTGCTTTGTGAATTGAATTTTATTCACTTCAATTCATTAAGTATCTCATATTTGATGGACACTGTATTTATATTTGAGTTAGTCTTTTTATTTCGATGTTTGTTTGTTTATTGAAAGAACACTCTAAAACATAAACCCATTGTTTCATAAATAAATAAATATCTTAGGCTGCAATAATAACCCGTCACCAGGACGCAAATCTTAACTTTAAAAATCGTTGTTTCCTCATCTCCCGCGCAAGTGCTTGGGTGGGCATTTCTATTTTCTAATTGGACTATTTATATGTTTTCTCGACCACTTCTACACTTCAAAGGATTACGTCACTAAGAGAAAGCAAGCAACATTCACTGATCCTTTGTTATCATACAATATGAGGATATCAGGTATTACCTCCATAAGACCTCTTGAAGGCTCTCAGACAATGAGTGAATTCTCATCTCACACGGTGAATAGAAAGGCTAACACCTTGTTCTAGCCATGTTCCAAACCACTGTTCTATGAACCCTTGAGGCTTTACTCCAAATATAGATTTAATACGAACTAGGATCTACTTGACCTTCTAAAACAAAGAGGCAGTGACCTTCCAGTGTTTCTATAAATAATCTTAAGCTTTGATATGTAAGGATATGTTTGAATTAGAAGGAAAGAAAAAGTTGTGTTGATTAATAGTTTGCTGAAAATGTTTGTGTGAAATTTGGTTTTTGTCACGCTTTCTCCCTGCTTTTGTTAAGGGATAAAGATGAAACAGGCCACTTGGTGTTCGTGAGAATATAATCCATTATCGTTTAAGAGGGGATCTTCTCGACATCAGCAAAAAGATCTCTCTCTCTCTCTCTCTCTCTCTCCCTGTGTGTGTGTGTGTGTGCAAGGCTGTGTTTGTGTGTGAGAGTCTTTCGTAGCCAATAGATTTTTCAATAGCTTTTTAAAAGGTTTGGTTCAGAAACAAACTCACTCAGCGTTTTTGGTCCTTTAAAACATCATCCATGTAAAAGTGCAATACTTCTCTTTCATCTATCTTTCCTTTCCTCTCTCTCTCTCTCTCTCTCTCTGACGCACACACACACACGCACAGCCACACTCTCACGCCTTTTCCTCCTTGCATGCACTTTTAAAAGAAGAAAGTTTTTCTTCTAATTTTAAAACCATCTCTTGCACAATTCAATAGAGTTAGCTTGTAATCGCTTTAAGCTTCAGCACTGACAAGTAAACCTATCGATGCTTCAAAGCGCTGTTTGACCAAACTTGGTAGAGGAGTAGGGTACATCAGGAAACCACCAGAAAGCATGATTAAAAGTGCTTTCGCCCATAAAGACGGAAGTAGTGGTGAAAAGTTTCCATAGAAATAAGCATTCGTAGTGTGATCTAAGTAGGAAAACACACGCTTATTTATAAAATGTTTGTAACAATAGAAAACAAATACACACATTAATGAATATTGGGTGAATGCGCTATCTTTTACAGGGTACGTTTGTCATGACCACCATATTAAAGTCGGCCATCTTGAATCTTACTCGATATTTTAAATATAAAGGGGGTCATGCAACATATCAATATGAGCTAGAGTTTTACCAGAAATACATTGGTGAGGTCAGTTTTGCCATAGATGTATTTTTGAGATAGATAATGAGATGTGGCATTAGTATGATTTCATTTCTTGCATTGTTTCAAAAATAGCAGAGTATTTCTGGACCTTTCAATCAACTACGCATACTAATGTCACCTCTCATTATGTCTCTCAAAAATACATCTATGGTAAAACTGACCTCACCAATGTATTTCTGGTAAAATTCTACCCATATTGATATGTTGCATGACCCCCTTCCTATTTAAAATATCGAGTAAGACTCAAGATGGCCGACTTTAAGATGGTGGTCATGACAAACATACCCTGTAAAGGATAGTGCATTCACCCAATATCTATTAACGTGTATTTGTTTTCCATTGTTACAAACATTTTATAAATAAACGTGTGTTTTCCTCCTTAAGGCCGCTTTAGACGATACAATTTCTCGTACGATCTCTCGTATGAAAGAATGTATACAATCCATAGTACGAGATTTTTCGTACGATAAATCATACAATATTGTATAGTTTTTTACACGGTACAATTTTGGATACGAGGGGATAATGATGAAACTGCTGGAGTTTATAGTTGTGACACCTCAGGCTTTTAGGGTAATTATGCCACATATATTTGTGAAAGCATAGCCCATTTAAAAAATTGAAAAAAATAAAATATTGATAACAATTAATCTTGACGCAACAGAAATTCAGTTAATTGTAATGTCAAATTCTTCTACCAAGAGAATCTAACTTCTACTAGATTTCAGTGGTAACGAAATTGTCGTAGTTTTACTTCTGTACTTCGATAAAGATATTTCAATGCGGACACAAAAAACGTTGAAAATGTTGCTGTCTAAGGTGATAAGTTCGGAGTCATATGTGTTTTGTTTTTACAATATTCCTGAGTTAACAAGATATGTGGCATTACACAGCACTTCAAAAGTATATAAATCGCGATATATTAACTCCTATTTATACATATGGGGGCAATTAGTAACACTACGGTTTAACTGCTTCTGTCACATAGCACTGGAAACGCCTCAAAATGCTACGTTTTACGTTCGTATAAGCATGAAATACTTGCAAAATACAAAAATGAAGAGTAATGTAGATTTTATATGATTTATAGCATGATTTCACACAAGGTATATAGGTGTGAATAGGGTGGGTCAGCTGTCTTAACCCTTGAATAAAGATTTGTTCGTTCGATTAATTACCAAGCTCATGCATTGACTTGCACAGCTCTGGGTAGATGTCAACACTCTACTTACAGTATGTCTGCTTCTGTAATTACTGTTCAATATATTTCATTATTTCGGATGCACAGAGCGTATATGTTTATCAAAATAATTGGGGCGGTATATGATTGCAAAGATACCGGTATCCTCTACATTATTTCCCTTCATACTTATCATGATTGCAGCAAATTCGGTACTCTACGTACAAGAAAAACAATGAAAATAACCTTAACTGCATTGCACAATATATAGGAAAAGCAGTAGCTATTAGATCACATCAGATTGTCTTTAAATTCTTAAACATATTTCTCACGTATTCTACCTTTTATGGTTATAAGAATGCAAAACATTTGCATTTTGAGGTAATGCCAGTAATGCCAGTCCTCTATAGCAGAAGTAGCTGTACTGCAGTATCACGGACCTCTTTACATTTCCTTTAAGAAAAATGTTTCATATCTTTATAACTGTAATAGTTTATTATGCCATTATGTATGTTAATTTCTGCATCAAGTAATAATATCAATATGTTCTCTTTGTCTCGTAATCCATAACCAAACAGCCGAATTGGAAAGGACGCTATATTGCCAGTAGGGGCGATGTCATAGATTGTACGAAAAATCCGCTGAAAAATAGGACCGTTTCTATTTAGAGAACACATCGGTGATAGCATGAAAAATCGTACGATCCGCGCTTTACACGATCAAAGAATATAACCGATGGGATTGAACATGAGGGATCGTACGAGAAATTGGATCGTCTAAAGTGGCCTTTAGATTAGACTATAATTACTTATTGCTATGAACCAAACTTTTAGACACTGCCTCCTTCTTTATAGGTGAAAGCATTTTTAATCATGCTTTCTGGTGGTTTTCATGATGTACTCTATTCCAATACCAAGTTTGGTCAAAAAAAGCGCTTAAAGCATCGATAGGTTTATTTGTGAGTGTAGCTCTAAGGTGAGAAGCCTTATATACCCGCCCTGTTTATCTGCCTGTCCATTCACCGACAATTTTCAACTCAGGAATTACTAGATCTAGAAACGTGGCTGAGGTGTCGCTGGAAAGGTTATCGTGAGACAAGGTCAAACCACAAAGAGCATTTCTGAGCGTCCGTCCATCCGTCGACAAATTTCATCTCAGGAACTACTAACTTAGGAGGAATTGCTGGTGCTACGACGGCGGTTAAAAGTGTCTTTCGAAAGGTCTCCACGAGGCGACTTCAAAGTGCATAGATCATTCAAATCAGATGAGAGGATATACATTTGAGGTGCTGAGGACGAGCGGTAGCCAATGTGCAGAGTCCTGAACCTGGATTTGGCCTTACTTGTTTTGGACACTTTTCTCTTCCAAATACAGGATGTCTGGACAGTCCTGTCAAGCCAAATTTGAACTGCGATAGGAGAGGAACGAAACATGTCACCTGAATCTGGGTTACAAACAAACAAAATGTCATTCTTGGAGATATTTTTCGAGTAATTCAATATGCCACATCAAATGTCTCAACCGCTCTGCAATAAAACTGCTTCTGTTATATTTTATTATTTTGTCTGTTATGTTGTATAGACACACATCATACATCACATGGAGCTCTTTAGTATTTACAGTGTTACCAGTTGCCAAGAAATTGTCTAAAAGAAACGATTTCGTGCTGACGTCATAAAAAAATTGATTTAGTGTCACCTCTAATATTGCAAACACCACAAATCCGCCTAGTTCGAAATTTTAGGAATGTTCCTTTTCTGACTTGTGACATTAGATATGAGACAAATTGGAATTTCTCGGAAAAATATATCCCAAAAATGATACTTTATTTATGTGCAACCCCATATTATAGTTGTCACGTCTTGTTCTCCTTGTATCACAGTTCAAAGTTGACGGAACAGTACATTGGGATACACGTACTACCTGAACACTACTTTTGCCTTTTTTTTTTTTTTTTTTTTTTGTAGTGCAGGAAAGAAGTAAATAATTCGCATGAGCAGAGAAAGAATCAGGATAATATTGAAGTGATTCTCAACGTTTTAGAGGTCATAGCTTTTCAAAATTATGTTGACCAATTCCAGAAGCTAGTTCTGAAAAAAAAGTTTGAATATCTGTCTGGTAAATTCTTATTAATTTCAAACACGTGACTCCTCGAAGCCAGGTAGGTTGATCACCAGCGCTCGGAAGTGGGAGCACGGCCCGGCGGTTGAGAGATACGTCACTAAATGATGCAAGCAAAGGTAGGGTTGAAGAAGAAGAAGAAGAAGACGTGTGCCACTTCTTGATAGTATTAAGGAAGAGAACTCTTATGCTAATATTAAACAAATGAGCGTTGCAGTTCTTCTAATAGTCGTAAAGAATACTAGGTTTTTTTATGTCATCTCAAAATTAAGAGAACCAACAGTATCGAAGGAAACCGAAAATTTGGAATAGGTTGGCAACCCCAATGAGCGGCAGTACCAGACCCGGAATACCGAAAGATATGTGCCCAAACGGGACTAAATGAGTTGAGAATGCAGAATACTGAATAATGAAAAAATTCACAGATTGTATAATTAACCCAAAATAATGAAATCATGACGGCTAGGATGGGCAAGCTACGTAGCTGAAAAAAATCATACTTTTTCTTAAACAATTCGTATTAAAAATGAAAATAATTTTATTTATGGATGACTAAATAGAAAAGCATGGTGCGCGCTCTCTTTATTATACAGTCACTTTATAAATTCTTCAATTGGGGCGCCCCATGCTTTTTTCTTTTTAGTCATGCATAAACAAAATTACTTTTTTACTTTTAATACGAACTGTTTAACATAAATATATTTTTTAAAAAGTTTCTTTTTAATATTTTTTTCGAGTTATTTCGGTGTTCGGATACTTTCTATCAAGCTAATGATTTGTTACCCAAATCTTAAAGTGTTCTGCAACTAGTCAAACACAAAATCGTTGCGGGCTAGTATTTATTTTAGGATAAAGAAGTTCATATTATAAACTATTAAAATATGCTTTAAAAAAATATATAGAAATATATGAAAGTAAGAAGAGAACATTGTATTGTCACCCAACTTACGTCGCTGTGCAAAATTTCATCATTGTAGGACATCGGGAAATGAGTTAAATTAACGTTGCAAGATTTGAGGACACGATGAACCATTGTGAATTAAAGAAAAGTATATAAAAAAACGTAGATTAAATTTCATCCTAGTTTGTAAGCTAGATGGCAAGAGGCTTTTGGGAAGACCAAGACGCTGTTGGGATGAATATCACAAGAGATGATTTTTGCGGTAGGTGTTGGTGATGGAAACGAGCTTGATCTTGTCCAGGATAGAATCCAAAGGCAGACGTTTCTTTCTGCGGCGAGGGACTTCTGAGTTCCATAAGCCAGACTTATTTTTTTATATCACTGAAAGTGGACAAACCTTCTGAATTTACAATATCTTTGTCATTACCGAATGATCCTACTTATCATTTCGTATAATCTACTATAATTTCAGTAGCAGAAAATGAATATAATTTCAGGACTTGATTTTGTTCTTTTCAAACTTCCTGTTAATATAATTATTTATTAATGAATTAAATTTTATAATCTTTTAAGGTCAGCAATCAAGTTATTTGAATATAAGTATTATTTAATTTTAAACACTTACATATTCTCACTAAATTGTTGAATTTGTGTGATAACGCCATACTTTTAATCATAAACCAAACCGTTATCAACACGAATAAACCTTTATTGTTTATTTGCATCGTACATGTGATTGCAATGTGTTACCTTATAATATTTGCTTTCCTTCAGGAGAAGCAACATTATATTTTTTTTTCTTATAAAACAAAAACGTTATCTATCACGTTTTTCTTCATAAAATAACAACTTTATAAAATCGTTTCCTTCTTTTAGAGCAACAATGGTGATTTTCTTTATGAAACAATAACGTTATGACGTATTTCTTCTTTAAATAATAGCGTTATAATATATTTCGCTTTATATACGGCAACGTCATAATGTTTTTTCTTCATGAAGGCTCTGTAGAAGTAGGTTTTCTAGCAATTTTTGTTCAACAATATTTAAAGTGAACATCAAAAATCTTTCAGAAACTACAGAATCTGTTTCGAATTTCAATACTGAATGCAATTATCTATTATTCACTTCATTGTTGTCATATTGTGTGCAGAAACTTTTGGAATTGAATGATTTCACAAAATAGTCCGCAAACAATAATAAATTTACTATTGGGATATCTTTACAAAGATGTACTCATTATTAAAATACGGACGGTCTGTAAAAGTTATTTGCTGTTTACTTTTACTGAAATTTGAATAATTGATGTTGAATGAATAAGGAAAACCTACTTCTACTCAGTATTAAACAATAACGTGATATTCATCTTTTTTCTTCATGATTAATGCACATTGTAATATTTTGCATGTAGTAAAACGTTTGTTTCTCCTCATTGAAGAACACTTCTTCAAGCCTTTGTATTCTGCAAAGCTTGTTCATAGGTGTCTCTTCACTCTGTTACAACGTTGTAATAAATTTCTTCATAAAACAACAATAATTTTAATATTTTCTTCATTAAGTTACTTCGTTATAATGTTTAGTAAAACAACAAAGTATTAATGTTTTGTCTTCATTAAGCAACAGCGTTATAATGTTTTTTGTTCATAGAAGGGCACGTTATAATGTTTTCTTCTTCATCAAATGATAACATTATAATGTCTTTTTTTTTCATCACAAAACTAAATGTAGGATATGAATTAAAAATGATCATGTGTTTAAAGGTCGGCTTATAATTAAATAATGATTTCAACACATGAAGTAGGAATATAGTAGTACATTTAAATCAAAAGAAATTCTTACATTGCTTCATACTTTTGTTCGCATACCCTCGACGTTAATAAATAATGCTATCGAGACGGAGGGAGGGCAAGCTGATAGAAAGCAAAACAAAATATATGCTTGATGACACAGACTCCCAAGAGATAGCACAAATGTCGAGACAAAGAGAGGAAAGACGAATATATACACATATGAGTGTGTATGTTAACAAAAGTTGCGTAGATGAAAAATTCAGCTGGCCTTCGTAAATAAAGGAAAAGTGAAAGGACGCAAAGCTTTTGGAGGTCGAAAAAAAGTAATACAATTATTCATCAGACCAAAAAAAGCCTATATAAAAATAGCTTCAGAAGCAAAAACCGCAGCTTCTCTCTATCTGATGTGGGTACGCACTCTACGCTTTTAGCTAGTCCAGAACAAAAAAAGGAAAAAAAGAAACTTGTTCTCAACCGAAGTTTCAATGTTCAGAGGATGGAGTGGTAATGTGGAGTGGCGGAAGATAGCAGTAGAAGCTGTTAGAACTTCAAGATAACTTTCCGAGTCTTAAAAATTCCCTGGAGGGAAATGAATTTTGAGTCCGAATCAAAATAGACGGTCCTTTTGGGAGAAAATCCTCCTAAAAGCTGTTCGTGATATTGGCAGAAAGAATGCAACAGACAAACTAAGCAGAAGATATAAACAAACGTCTTTGTATTCTGTAAAGAATGTTCACAGGTGTCTCTTCACTCTGCTACAATTACAATTTTCTTAAATCAAATTCAGATTGTAAATTAACACAAACATGTGCACTGTTTTGTATTATTTTAGTAGGCTCGTTTATATTGATTATTTAGATATAATACCTTTGTAAAGTTCTTTGAAATATTATTACAAATTTCCCAAACCTCAAAGAAACTTACCAAGATACTTTTTAAGAGTTAACTTAAACGGGTTAACTATACAAAAATTAAAATTTACACCTTCATAGTAACATGTTAAATTACATACGAGATGAGTGTTCTCAGATGGAGGTAAAATTTTCCGGAAAACGGGAAAATCTGGTCCCAAAAAGGGTAAAAAAATTCAAAAATCGGGAACTTTTAATGCATCTTATTTTGAAAATTGTTTTTAAAAAATCCTTTAATTTTTAAAGAAAACTTAGAATCCGGATTTTTTTTTTACAAAAAACGGGAATGTTTTCTGTATTTTGAGGGAATATTGCGACCGGAACCTGACAACACTGTATTAGAATTGAAATATAAAAAATATCGAAGCCAGGCAAAATATAATCTTCCCAGTTATTGTTCTGCTCGCAGCGTTCTTCAATAGTTTCGTAGCCTTTTTCAAGATTCTCATTATTTCGCGTGTTATTTAGTCTTAGGGTACCAATTTTCATCCCTAATTCAGTCTACAATTTTTCATTTGATTCTACTGTTCAAACTATGACTTCAATCACATCCTTTAATATCCAAGTTGGTAGAGCTTTGGCTTAGTAATCAGAAGATTTGGGGGACAACCCCAGCAGCCGTCCATCCTGACGGAGGGGGTTTCCATGGTTTTTCAGAATCATACCATGTAAATACCGGGAACATAGCTACTAACTAGGACGTGGCCGACTATCTTCCTATCCTCCACGGTAGCCCGGTCTAAGCCTGAGATGCCTAAAGGCCATACATAAATAAATTAATTAAAATTTAATATCCCAGTTACCAATGTCCTAACGAGTTTTTTATATTTATAATTTCTGAATTATCTCCAGTATTGCACTTTTCTCAGCGACATCTTAAAACAACTTCTGATACTTGACCTTTGCTAACTCTTCTCTTTTTGCGAGAATAGTTATGTGGTTTTACAAGAAACTCTAAAGCCCTTTAGGTCAGTATATCAATGCGGATATAACTATGTGTGAGATCTTTTATCCATACTGAAGTTAATTAAAATATTTTGGCAAGATTATACACTTTTCTTTATCATAAAAGAACACACACACATTCAGCATAACAGTTTCTGTGTTCAAACTATACATTCTTCTAACCGAAGAAGGTGCTAATAGACACCGAAGTTGCTGCACTTGCTGTGGGTTTCTTTTATAATAAAGTGCATAAACCTTGTCAGTCTATTTTAATTAACTTCAATATATCAACCTCAGGGTCTTAGAGATCTTCCAATCAGTCTTCGCTGTGTTCCTCTTTTAAGTTAAATTGCTTTATTCTACTAATTTTAATGATAAAACCAATTGGTCCTCGTTTAATTTCGTCTGTTCAACCGTCGTAAACGCAAGGCCTTGATTTGTGTCTGCTTTCAAACTAGTAACATTGCAACTTACACTACTATAAAGATTATAAGTCAATCCTAACAGTAGACATTTATTATATTGTAATACAATTTTACAATACAAGCTTAAGCTATTGTCTTTTTGCTCTGTTCATAATGCGAGCTAGTCCGAAAACGAAAACAAGTTCAAAATAATCTTAATATATTGGTTTATGGACCTCTAGTTTACACTTGTGTTTTCGATCTGTTGATTCTATAGCCTTTTCCGGATGATATTTGTACAAAATATGCACTCAGGTTAGGGTGTACAATAATATTTGTATACGATATACACGGTAGCACTTCAATGAACCCAAAATCATATGGAGACAGATCTGGACTCTAAGGTGGATACTTCAGGAGCGAATATTGTTGTACTTCGTGGTAAACCTGGAGTGCTTATGATCAACAATCGTCCACAAATAACGCACGTATCTTTAAAAGTCTTCACTCTTCATAATGATGGAAATCAGTTCTCTACACTGTAATGAACATTTTGTAGTTTCTTTCCACTATTCTAAAAAAAAATGTTTGGAAATTCGAATATGATAGTTCAATTTCCTCGAGTGAAGTAAATTTCTCAAACGTGAGAGTGAGTGATATTTACGATGTAGTTTATCGAAAATTTGATCAGTTATATTGCATATAGTTTTAAATTTTCTACGTAAGGAATACTTGAGAATTTCCTTTTCGGGACTGAAAATTATCTCACTCGAGAAGTTGAAGCTATTGTTCTTTTTGATCGTACTATTCGGTCGGTTAATAGTAAGGGAAACCAAATGGGAATTAATTCATCCTGTTTTCAAATGTACCGGAATTAATATATTGTTGAATATAGTAGATCATCTTCATGAAACTATTTCGCTTTTGTGCAAGTCGATACGTAGATGGAAATTGGATGTTTGAAGTTCAAACCTACAGAATCTATAGCCATCTTGTGTTATGTGTTGCTAATATTTGTTAGAAGCATAGTTTATTATCGTGTTAAGTTCTTTTTCCGATATATCAGAAGGAATAATTCTAAAATTCCGAGTTTCGGGTTCCAAGTGGAAACCGGAACATATCCACTTGTTCATCTGGTCTTATCCCAGAGCTTATCGGGAGTTATATCTTAAACTAATTAATTTCTTTGTTCTATTTAATGATTGGTATTCAATTTAAAGGGATTTGGATGTCCACTTTTCATTTTGCAACGATTTTGTTTAAGTCGATGACCTATTACAGTCCTCGATCTCAGTACCTCATAACTTTGCTAGTATTGGTCCTATCGAGGTGGAATTTGGTATAACGTTTCGTCAGTGGAGTCTATGACCGTATCATATTTGTGGAGTAACGGTTTGTTAGGGATTAAAACTACTTTCCATCTTGCAACGAATTTTTAAGTGGATGGCCGGTAGCAGGGCTTAATCCCTGCACCTCATAATTTGGTTAATATTCCTTCTATCGAGGTGGAACTTGGTATACCCTTTCGTCAGCTTGTTCTATAACGGTTCCTATTTGTGGAGCAACGGTTTGTTAGGGATTAAACCGAAATCCACAAGTTTTTAAAATATAGGATTCCAAGTGGTAATTTCGATATATGGTTGGTACATTTGTATGTGTTCCTTATAGTGAAGAAATATTTGATTCATACTTTATACCGACCAGTTGTACGTACGAGATTGCATTTGTATATTCTTTGTTACTAATTTCTGTAGAGAAGAAACATTACTTTGTTAGTTCTCATTACAGCGTTTCATGCAAATTCGGTTTTTTGCTCTCTATTCAAATAGCAGCTTAGTTACCTACCCAGATAGTGGAGTATTTCATTGTGGGGTCCCTTAGTGGATCCTCCCTTTGTTACAAGTGCTCTCGTTGGGAACCATTATTGCTTTAAGATTCTGGGTAACTTTTATAAGAGAAGTGTTTACACGAACCCGAATTATCTGGGATCTTAACATAGTTTGGTGACTGATAAGGGAGTGCTTTTGTTACACAACTCTACGCTTATTCGTAGATGAATATCTCGGTAACTGCTTCAGCCTTCAAAGAATGTCTAACATCATTCTGCTATTTTTTCCTCCTTTGCAGTTTAACCTTGAGGTCTGCACTCTCTCTTTCTTTCAAAGCATTATATAGCACGTTGACTATAATTTGACTTTGAACTTAAAGGCACCTAATACTTGACAAGGATACGACTTCTCTTTATTGTGTATAATGTTGTTGATCGTTCTTACTTTCTTCAGAAGAACACAGGTCTTCATGTGCATAGACGATCCACATTCATAACTATTTCCTCCAGCAAATTTTCCAGTTTCTCTTCAATAAATATTTCAAAACCTTTTATTTCTCCTTCATTACTTGATGAAATTTGTGTCCGATTCTTCTTTAAAACAACACAGATAAGCAAGTCTCGAATGCTAAAGTGTCAGATATTTTAAGACCATATAGCAATGTTTTCCATCCTTCCTTCCTTCTCCCTTACTCTATGGCTTACTGAGTTCGTAAGTTCATCGCCGCAGTAACTAACGTTCTCCATTTGATTCTATCCTGGGCAACATCAATCCACTTTTCAACACAAACACCTACTTCTTGAAGTTCCCTTCTGATATTGACCTCCCAACGTCGTATCAGTCTTCCCAACAGTCTCTTTTTATCTGGTTTGTCAACCAAGATGGAATATAGATTTCGTTTTTCTCCCATCTGAGCTTCGTGGCCTACCCATCTTAGTCGTTGTGATTTCGTTATTCTTACAACATCGACTGAGTCGTACAGTCCGTTAAGTTCTTCATTAAGCAGTCTCCTCGATTCTTCAGTCATCTCGTACCGTTTCGGCCAGTATATCTATCTGAAAACCTTATCTTTAATTACTTGTAATTTATATTCATCTGCTAGGGTCGTAAAATATTACTAGCAGAATAACTGTTATGCATATTTTTAATGTCAGCTTTCTTGACATTACTCGTGAGGTTAGAAGTTTCTTAACTGATTAGAAACTTGCATTGACTGATACTAAATAGCTTTTTATTTCTTCTGGTAGATCCGTTTTGCTTGTTACATATGCTTCCAAGTACTTAACATTTGTTTACTTTATCTATGTTCTCATTCTTAATTGTTATGTGGCTGTTTCCGTTATTCCCTGTGTTTCGGCTTATTATATTGTATTTTGTTTTCTCTGTGTTTATCTGCAGATCTATCTCATTGCACGCTTCTACTAAGACCTCGAAGTTACTTTGTAGTTCCTCTATATCTTCCCCTTAATAAATCTACATCATCTGCGCACACGAACAGTTGATTCAAGCCATTCAATATAGTCCCTTTTTTTGCTCTTTTATTTTTAAAATCGCATATTCTAACCCAAAGTTAAACAGTAATGGTAACAAAACATCACCTTGTTTCAATCCGTTACGAATCTTAAAACTATATGACATATTATTACCTGTCTGTATTCTCCTAGAATAAGAATAAGAAAATTTGGGAAGTCAGGGCCCCCGGATAGTTCCGCTCTGAAGTGAGCTCGCTTTCCAGCTTCTACTAGAGACCACTGCGTACATGCATGCAACTACAACCTCTGTCGCGGGTGTGAATGCTACGGTTTCCATCTCACGAAGACATTTATCGCGTGTCGGTTTGTAAGAAAGAAGAAAGAAGGTGAAACAAGAAGACAGGAAAACGCAAGAGGAATTTTCTTGGTAGAGGGTGGGAAAACCAGAATATGCAGTGTTGTATATTCTGTAAAAAAACCCTAATCGGTTCTAGGTACTGATTATTTACCTGGTAAACCACGCATGCTTGAAGGGTGGAGAAACCCATGTAAAAAGGTTTAATTAATCTAATTTAATCTTTGGCACATATAATCTGGCAAATGTGATTTTCGCATGCAATAATGCACTCTCAAACACATACAGCGCATAGCACGCGTGCGCGAGTTTGGAGAAAGTTTGCATTGCTGATCTGGATGAAAAGACACTAAAGACTATGGCTATTATTAGATGCTTTATTTACGCTGCTTATGGGATCGTTGAGAAACATCCTGACTATTCGAATCAATTTTCTCGTAATTCCTAATCGTACCACAATTCTGTATAATTTCTCCCTTTTGATAGAACCATAAACTTTCTTAAAATCAATGAATAGCTGGTGAACATTTCTGTTGTATTCCCATTTCTTCTCCAAGATTTGTCTCAAGGCGAAAATCTGGTCCAATGTGGATCTATTTCTTCTAAATCCACGTTGGGGGATGTACAATTATTTCACCTGTGTATACACTTAGGCGAGTAGGAAGTATATTACTCAGTACTTTGTAACATGTTATGAGTAACGAGATTTGGCGGTAGTTACTAGAGTACCATTTATCATCTTTTTTTTATATAAACACAAACTATCATTGAGGTTTTCCAATCCTCTGGAAGCTCCTCCTTTCCTCACATATCATTCATCACTTTATGCATCTCCTTGATTAGTGTCGTTCCTCCCGGTTTAATTAATAAGGCTGGAATATTATATATTCCCGGTGGTTTGATTTAAACAAATATATATATTTATGGACATTTCAACCTCGATCTCGCTATGTTCCAGTAACCACGGTTCTGCAGTATAGATTTCAAATTCGTCTGTTTGTTCCTCGTTGTGTACATTAAGAAGTTTGTCGAAATAACTCCTTTACACATCGATGATTTTAGTAGGATCCATCTGAAGCTTTTCGCGTTCATTTCTAATCATCCATAAACTTGACTGGTAATCTTAAGGAGTTTACCCCCTATCTGTAGATCTCGTATGTTATTTGTCTTCACGTTTTCTTGTATCTCCTGAGTCTTCTGCTTCAGATATACTCGCTTTTTGTTTCTGAACCCGCATGTGGCGTTGCGCTTCGCGTTGCTGTAGTGGTTGACATTGTCTTGGCTTGTATTACTTAACTATCAATGCTTTGCTTATTTTCGTTCCTCGTGGAGTTTAAGGCATTCTTCATCAAACCAAGGCTTGTTTATTAGTAATATTAATTAATTAATTAATAATAATAATAATAGCATTTGTACGTATTGGAAACAGTATAAGTTTAGACGATTTCAGTGTCTAATGTATTATTTCGTCACCTACGTTGTATGGATGTTTCGTGTCGTTTTCTTGACTCATATTTGGTTGCGTGGTTTGAAATAATTAACTTCAAGTACTAAGTCTCGCTGTACATCGCATGGAAGTAAAGGTAACGTGCCATGGAAAGTAAAGGATATCTCTCACACTATCAAACCAGTTCTTGTTATACAGGAAACGTGGAGCACATGTTTAACATACCTTAAGCTTTGTAGGTTATCCACGCTCAGTCGAAAATCAAAATACACAGCAATAAAAGGCACATTAGGAGTATTCAAAATTTGTAGTGAATTGGTTGATCTAAAAGAGAAAGGTGATTTTATTATTCATTTGAGACAAAGAACGGTTACCATAGCTTAAGAATATTGAATTGGTTCCTAGGGTTGCCATCTATGAGAAATAAAAGTGCCGGTATCTACTACGAAAAGTGTTTGGATAAATCACAAAAACACTGCCCTTAAGAAGGCAAAAAACAGTACAAGGGTAAGTTATTGTGCAGGATATAGCCATACTCGAAAACCAAGCATGGTGATCAATACTTAGAAACACTGCCTGTACCCGTTCCATCACAAAAAAATGGAAAGTGGAACAATGTATACCTGAACTATATAATATCAAAAATGGATTTAACTAACTGACTGATATGACATATTCCCTAGGAGAAAAATAACAAGTAAACCACAATACCAGTTTACATAAACTAATTAGCACCACAGCTTGTACCTAAAAACTTACTAGAAAATTAAGCAAAAAAGAGCGGAAAGAAATGGCATAAAATGCGCGAAGACAAATAAAATTTAAACGTACCAACGACAGACACAGACCGGAAAAACAGTGACTTGTGAGTCTGAACTGGATATCCGGGTTCCAGATCTTTCTATCGTCTAAGCCCTCTAAAAACTATGAACATTATCAGAAATACCGATCATGTATAGGGCCGGTAAGTGATCTGTACCGACCACAAGCTTTAATCACAAGGGTAGTGGATTTTCCGACCCTACTGGTAAACTTCCGGTAGGTTGGCAAGCCTATTGATATCACAAAGCGAAACAAAAGCTTAATCCTCAAAGTACAAGTGGAAGTAACACAAAAGGTGATTAGATAAATTTGATCTGTATTGCCTTGTATCATGATATTACATTAAAATATGTAAATGAGATCTTTAAGAAACATAACCTCAAACCGGTCATAAAACCAGTAGTTACTTTGAACAAACATTTCACACAATTTAAAATCTGTTTTGCATCTAAGAATTCAGGCAATGGCGTTTATCAAGTCACACGTCAGTCGAAGGAACAATACATTTGATATGGCAAAAAGAGATATTCAGATCAGAGTTACTGAGCATATTAGAGATTGTAAAAGTGAAAATCACGTTTCGGTCCAACATTTTGAAATAACCTCCTGTGGTGTTTTGGATAAAAAGTTATAAAAAGGACAGATTCTGAAAAGTTATGTATTTTGGTTTCCAGTTATAAGGTTTGTGATTAATCTACGAAGTGCAAGTTAAGCACTTTAACTTACCTGAGGGACCTTCGGTGTCACTCGTCTGTCTTCCGAGCACTTATCGCTATTTATATTATACTTGTCGTCTCCTTTTTTAACTATAACTATAAGATCAGTGGTACAAAAGATATTAAATATTATATTTGCAACGCATAAAGACATTGAAATCTGTTCATATTAAGCAAGGATTTAAAGGCGACTGTAACTTAAAAAAAAAAAAACTGGACATATTCTTTTAAAATAAACTATATTAAAAGGGGGAAACTTGAGTTCTTTTTTTCTCATATCTAGCTAGACGAAGTCTTGCATCTTGAATCGCTAATCAATCTGTTACGGACGGTATAATGCAGCTCTGGAGGAAATCTTAATGAGAACTTAATCACTAAAGATCTCTATTCAGCGTCATTAACTTAATTTCTAAAGTTCAATTACGTACGTGACGTACTTTCAGAGTTGATTGGAAATGAAACCTTTTCTCGCTATCCGATGATTTTCCATTTAATATCTAGGAAATCTTCTTCACCTTAGTTAATTAAAAAAAAAAAGCTTCTAAACTTTAAATTTCTTACTGTCCTGATTACTTATTTCCCATTGCTTTGGGAAAATGGTCGCGGAAGATGGCAGCTAGAGCTTATATTTTAGATATCATCCCGGTATTCGACTAGTGGCACCTAGAGGAAAGCCCGTTAAGCCTCAGTCACGACGAACTCAAGCTTCTTTCTAGTCAGAATACTTTCATTAAAGGGAAGATAAAGCGAATTTTATGGGAGATAACAGCACTATGGCTTACGCCCTTCCCGAGACCTATGCTTCGGGTTCGTCTATAGAGTTCGGAGTTTACTTTTAAGAAACGCTGTTCGAATAGAGCAATTTAGTCTGATTGCTAGAGTTGGAGTGATGATACATAGGTATTGATGGCTCATACCGGATATCGTAGGAGAAAGTATGGCGCAACGAGTCATCTAGGGAGTAATTTGAAGGTACGATCCCGGCAGTTGCTTGGTGTGGCTTACAAATAAAACCCTCAGTCAGGATATTCGGCCGCTTCTATGGAATCTAGAACCTTCCTGATGCTAAGTCAATGCTCTACCAGCTTAGCTGCGGTAGCTCAGTTCTGATGACAGGAGTGTTTTAGTGATGACTAACGAACTATGTTCACCACATCGCAATCAAGAGAAAATGGAATGTATATAACAAATTGTAAAACATCGAAACTCAGTTATGTTTTAGGCTGCAATGTCCGTCTTCAAATCTTAAATACTATATAGTAGAGGACAAAATGACCTAAGATTAGTATTGTTCAATTACAACAGACGCTGCAGACAACAGAGTATTTTCGTGACGACCCACCCATGCACGCCCTTGACATGAAACCAACCGTGTCAAATTAAATCTCAAATGATATTTGTGTTCTTCCGTCGCCAAGGCAGTCTCATCATTGCAAACCTCAAACTTCGTGAAGTCAATACCTAAGAATAATAATAACACAACTAAACATCAAATAATCAAGCAATTAATAATTTGTAGTTCAGAAATGTTGAGGGGAAATCAATATGTACTAAACTTCTGGACAGCATGCTGCAAAAACTGAAAGAATTACAAAGAAAGACGCCTATTTTAAGTGAAGATTTTCATTGCTACAGATTTACAATATATTTAATTTATATGAGAATGTCGCGTAAAAATCTATTTATATATAAATAGAGCAAAAACCAAAAATTATTTTGTAATAATATTGTGCAAAATCGGTCGAACAGATCCGGACTATTTTTCTACACAAATTTAGGGCTCGGGTCTGAGCAGTTTTTTTTAATTATTATTATTTCACTTTAATGATATAACTATCATAAGTCTATTGAATTTAATTTGTTTAGGCCTCTGACCTTTTGGCATCTTTAGCCCAAGAAGGGATAGGGCAAGGCAGAGGATGAGGAAGTTATCGACCAGGGCCTTACTAACGTTTCATCCCGGCAATCACGTAGTGAAACTGAGGGGAAAATTATGGAAAACGTCAGTCAGGATGAAAGACTTTGGCCTCATACCTACCCATTGCTGATCCGAAGTCCGTGACTTTATAATCTGGACCACGGGAGCTGGGTTTCGAAAGTCTAGTAATTGATCACGAAAGTGGTCACTGAATGTCTATGCAAAATATCATTATTGCGCACGCATGCGGAAACAATTGCACAATAATGAAAAACCTTATCGGTAAGAATTCCCATCTTAATTTTGGTCCGCTTTAAACCAAGAGGTTAGCTCACGAAAAAGTCATAATTATAAAATTTGATCACCAATAAGGGATCTATAGAGCTACACCACATTTGTTGTTAATGAACCATTTTCATTTTGAACCAAGGCACCATTGTATTTACACCAAGTCCTTGAAGGGAGACACACTAGATCAAGCACCCTGACCGATGTTTTTCACATTTCCGGTGCTGTCTGTCATGCGCTCATCTTAATATTATTGATTTGCTTATTAAAGTTTTCTTTTGTTTTAGTTAATTTCTATCTGTTATACTTTTTATTGTTTTAATAAATTGAATAGCGAGACTATGTAGTTTGTAAATTTCTACTTTTGGTACGTCAATTACAAAGAAGTTATACAAATTGGTTAAAAGAATTAAAAATAAATCTACTTTTGAGGACACCATATATTTAAAAAAATTCTAATCAAATTTAAAATTACTGTTTTGAAATTTTTCAAGGGGTGTATATCAATAATTATGTTGTAAAAGCTATAAAAACAAGTTTTATGTATCACCTTTCTCCTTGAACCTTTCATGATTTGTTTATATCGTTTATTACGAAACTATTTCCCTTCTATGAAATTTTATTAGTTTTATGTAATGTAAAATGACACAAATGCCGCTGAAACAGGGTACTCGTTTAAAGTGAAATTATGTAGGGTGAGAGCCATCTAAGTTTCTATATTTGAAGTGTATTAATGGCGATAATGAATTCCGCTAGTTCTGTCTTATCTTCGTTGATGCGTCTTTTTACGTAAGTGTGGGTAGAAAACACGAAAAACATTTTTTTAGATAAGACCTAGGAAATATTCCCGAAAATGGGAACATTGAATGCTTTTAAAATATTCAATATCTGTTTAATATTCAAACTCAGGGTAGATAGAAGAATATTCACTAGGGAAGGGGTCGATTTTTTTTTCAGATATTGGGGTTCGAGTTGTCATCAAAAGTTATGCATTGGTACCAAATAAAGCCATGCCAAATATGGCCGTCCTAAAACAATATTTAACCCGGGCCCTGGACCCCTTAAGTGCCCAATTGTTTTCTGGAAAACAAGTAATAAAAATATGATACCAGTTTCCACATATTGGGGTTCGAGTAGATATGAAAGGTTGTGCATTGGTACGAAATGAAGCAATGTGATATATGGTCGTTTTGGCAGTTTTAAAACTAAAATTTCCAAGGCTTCGGGGCCCTTCTAGATATTTCATGATCCGGCTGTGTGTCGGCGAACAAACATAACATTCTATAACTTTTTCACCCTACTCAAACTCAAATTTAAAAACACCGTCCCCTTTGGGGCCCCCTTAAAAATGTTAGAAAGTTGAGTTTGAGTACAGTGTAAATGTTATAGAATGCTATGTTACGTTATATTTGTTCACCCCAAACTCAGCCGGGTCAAAAATTATTTACCCGGGAGCCCGAGAAAAGTTAATTATGAAAAGGGCCGATTAAAAAAAGTAGTTTGAGTAGCGTGCAAAAGTTGTAGAATGTTATGTTATGTTTGTTCGCCGATACACAGCTGGATCAAAAATATCTAGCCGGGCCCCGGAGCCCGCGAAAATTTTAGTTTGAAAACGGCCAAAAACGTTTGACGGCCAAAAGCGGCCATATTTGACAAGGCTTCATTTCGTACCAATGCACAAATTTCATAATTACTCGAACCCCAAAATATGGAAACTGTTGTATATTTATTACTGGTTTTGCAAAAAATAAAAAATAGAAAAATTGGGCCCTTTAGGGGTACAGGGGCTCGGTTAAATATTGTTTTAAGACGGCCATATTTGGCATGGCTTTATTTGGAACCAACGCAAAACTTTTGATGATAATTTGAACCCCAATATCTTAAAAAAACATTCGGCCCACCCTAATATTCACGCATTAATCCTCATTTTACTTTCTTCACCTGGTTTATTACTTAATATTTATCGTGCAAAATTACTTTTGGAAACTGCAAAATAATAAAAGGCCGTTCATTGTTTACTGAGTACGATAAAACTGGCAGTCAGTCAGTAATGTTAATTTTCCCCAGGTTTACTAATAAGGCGAGGGGACGGACTACTTTCGTCCTTTGTGTTTTAGTCTTGTTGAGTGAATGGCAATAGTGAATTCCGTTAGTAAAATTTGGTAGGCAGTAGAAAGGGGTTGATTAAGGAAGATCTAAACATTGGAGTATGGTTTGCCATCATTCATGCATAAAGAAGCGGCCATGTTTAAATCGTTCATAAGATTTTATGTTCATTTGCTGGTTTCGTTTATTAATTGTAAGCTATTCAGTATTTGAAGTAGTTCTTGGTATGTTATTATATGGAATTGTGGGTTGTAAAGTTTGGTTTCGTCAACATTCGTTGTTAGAAATTTGTTATTTTCCACCTTTTGGAAATATTTCCTTTCTAAATTTTTATAATTTCGTTGAGTGGTACCTGTCTTGAATTATTATAAAGAGTTTTAATGTTGTCGTTCCAACGTTTAAAGGCAATCTAATTATATATCGTTCAATTTTTAGTACTAGTGTAGTATTTGTTGAAGAGTTGAATAATTGATGCCCATATGTGGTTATTGCTCTGATTATCGACTTGTGCAAATGCATCTTTACTTTAGAGGTCAGTTTGTAATTGTAAAACATGCACGTAATGAAGAATAAACTTGTAATCCTTGGCTGCAGAGATACCGTAAATGTTTCTTGAAAACCATCCTATCATCTAAATAGAAACCTAGGTATTTGATATATTTTGAAGGTTTAATCCTGGTATTGTTAAGTATTTTTTGTCCCGAACTACGTTGAGTCCCGTCTGATAAAACAGAATTAAACATTGTGTTTTACTCTTGTTTAGTGTGAGCAGTCATGTATTGCACCAGGTAATAAAATATTTCGTGATTGTTTCTAGGTTATGGATAACATCTGCGGTAGATGTTTGAGTGGTCCAATATGCCGTATCATCTGCAAATCGTCTAAGTTTTGTGCGCATATTTGCAGGAATTGGTGTGTCATTTACGTATATCATATAGAGGATGGGATTCAGGGCTGCTGCCTTCATCATCGTGCCAGACGGTACCGAAGGCGCTGGTAAAGTCCATAAATACAGCCCCTGCCCTATATCTTCAATTTAATAAGATTTGTATGTCCGTAGTTATTCTTAGAAGTTGGTCTAGTGTAGAAATTTTGGTTCAAAATTCTGCTTGATTAGGAGATGGTTGGTTTGTTTCTTGCAAATATTTCGACAGTCTGTGCACCAAGTATGTATAGCAGATTTTTGAAATGCTATTAGTTTGTGTATATGGTCGATAATTGTATGAATTCGAGATTCATTTGTTAGGCTTTTGAAGTAGAATATTATAGGCCTTTTTTCACTGCGAGGAAATATGTCCAGGTTTTAGTGTTGCATTGTACAAAGAGGCCAAAATAGAGAGAAAAGACTTAGGAGCTTTCTGTAGCAGTAGATAAGGAATGCAATCTGGTCTTGGAGAAGTGTCTTTCTTTTTTAGTAGGTGATGTATTTTCTCTGATGTTATATCTTGTAGTAATTTGTCTATGTTTCTTTTGTGTTCATCTATTCTGTCTTGTGTTGTAATATCTTTAGTATTGTGCTATCAGTTGTTTAATGATCTTCGAGGTTTGGAGTACTTCTGATTGAGTATAATTTATATTTGAGAAATTGTGTTTTTTATATTTTTATAGAAAATGTAAAGTAGTATTTCTGTAAAGGAGATATCTATATCGTCTACTTTTTGTGGGTAGGACTTTTGTTGGGACTTTTGCCTCTTCATTTGTTGATCTTTTTCCATTTTCTTCTAGTTTCAGTTCCTCAAGTTTTAGATTCTATTTCTTATATTGTTTCAACACTTCCTCTTATTAAAAAGCGTACAAAACCAAATCAAGGAAAACCTCTTTTAGATGACCTACAACTTGATCGAATATTACAAATTAGTATTAATGATAAACAAATTAATGCAGAAACTGATGATACTTCCATTGAAATTGATAATATTCAAAACGACGATCATGATGGTACTACTACTCAGGAAAATTAAGATGTGACTGAGAAGGAAGATGATAATATTTTTTATTTTCATTTGTACTAGTTTAACCGAGACCGTAGAAAATAATATCTCGTAGGAATGACTAGTGATTTACAAAATTTGTTAGGATTCTCAATTGATCGTCATGTAGAATTAACTGGGGTACATTTTCAACCGAAAACAGATAAAAGAAAACTTATGGTTATCAATGTTAGTGCTTCATTTCATTGTAATCTCGATTATAATATTCCCTCTGAAATTAAGGTTTGTCTTGAAATTGTAAATGTATCCTTGGCAAACTCCTTCGTAAAATTAGTAGATGAACAAGGAGAAAACTTACCATTTCAATTTGGTAGTTCAAATATTACACTTTATTTTAAGCGGAAGAAATAATTTGGGAAATTACCGATTATAGTTTTTACACTACACTTAGTTCTAATGATAGTACAAATACATATAGCAATAATCATCCATCACATTTTAAATATCTTAAATCATCGTATTCATCTTGACAATTCAACGTGGATGATAGAACTTAGTTCTATGTTCAGTCAAGTCAATGTATATGTAAATGATAAATTAATTTCTTCATCTTCTGGTTCATATACTATTCGAGCTTTCTTGGAATAAATTCTTAATTACTCTGAAGATGCTTCTAAAACTCATCTTATATGTGCGTTGTGGCATAAAGATACTGCTGGACAATTTAATACTCTTGATGAAAATAATGCTGTGTTTGGTAAAAGAATGCAAATTGCTAGTGGTAGTGCTCCTTTTGAAATGTTTGGACGTCTCTTTACAGATATTGCCAACTTAGATCGTATACTTCCAAATATAGTAAGTCTATGTATAAAATTGTTTCCTAATAAAGATTCAGTTTGTTTAATGGCTGCTGACAACTTCAACTTTAAAGTTGTATTAGAAGAAGTATTATTTGTACGTCGTCTCACTATTTCTGCTGACTTGGTTCTTTATTTAAATTCTTACATGAAAAATATATAGCAAAATTACCACTCACTTGAGTGGAAACATGTATCATTACTATTCCACAAAATGTAACTTCACATAATATTGATAATTTATTTCTGGGTAGTGTACCGAAACACTTTGTCATTGGATTTGTAGCAAATACAGCAATGAATGGTAAATATCATTTGAACACCCTCCATTTTGAGCATTTCAATCTTAACAAATTGGAGGTTCAAGTACTCAAAATTTCACCCACCTACTTCCCTAACTCCTGATTTTGCAAGAGCATTTTCCATTCAAAATTATTTCACCCTTCTTTGTGGTACTGGGATCTTTTATCAAATAGTGCACATACGATTACTTCTCATGATTTTGCACATGGTTATACAATGTTTCCATTTATTCTGTCTCCTACTGAAAGTATATGTGATTGTACTTGAGATGTTGTAAGATACGATGTGGAAGAAGTTGGTAAACATTGCATAGGGAAGATCAAATGATAATGTATTGTAATGATTTAAGTGAATACAGTAGAAGAATTCACCGATACCAAAAACAGTATGTTTTAATATTATTTTCATTACATACATATCATTATCTTATAGAAGACTGTTGAAGAAAATATCGTGAATCGAGTATTGAAGGTCAGAAATAACTAGCAATACCGAGTGTCAAGAAATTCTGGTATCGACCCATCTCTACATTATTTAAAAACAAATCACAATATATTCATGTTTCACCAGGCTGACTTCCAGTGGGAGTAAATAACGTATTACTACAAGAGCTCAAATAATCTTTACCTCGGACAACTGCCAATTCTAATTTATATATAGTTAACACATTGTATGATACAGAAACAGTACCTACTGTATGAAAGAGAGCAGAAAAATCAGCATATCACAGGAACAGATTATATACTTCCTATTAACAGTTTATCATAGAACTCAAAAGTCTTAGAAAACTAATTTATAATAGGGTTATCAACTTAGCAAATGAAATGGACATACTGTTACAATATCAATCTGGATTCCGTCCTGCTTACAGTACTGCTAAATCTCTCCTAAAATATCTCATAATATGTACTGCACACAATTAATAGAAAGCAAGTCTCATTGTCAGTTCTGTTGGACTTTACACGTCCTTTCGACTCGATGGTAGACGATTTCCTTCTTGCGAATGTTTATTAAAATATTTTTCTTTATCTGTACCGCAAAGCGTCAAAATTGATAAAACATTGTCAAGTGAATTACAGATAAATAGAGGTATTCATCAGGGGTCAATGTTTGGATCATTACCCTCCCTATATTTGTGACGTACCCAAAGTTGAGAAATATTTTAGTTTACTCACGATGTGCAATTACAAGATGTATGTTTTCCAGATGAAGTTACACCTATCACATGCTGAGCAAATGAGTCAGTAAATTTAAGGATTAATACAAAATCGAAAACGGGCTACACAGCGATAACAAGAGTGAAAAACTAAGAACTGAAAAATTGATTCATATTAGATTAGACCGGAAGTGCACGAACGAGTTTATCTGGTATCTAACTTCATATATTGATCGAACACTCAAGTATCGTTAACTATAGAACTCACTGAAAAGCTCTGATGTAGTCATGTGAACGAGAGAATCAGTAGTACCAGATCAATGTTAAATAAAGTTTGAGTAAAACAAAACTTGTTAGTGGAACCCTATAATTTGTAAGGTGTACGTACAAAAGAATAAGTTTGCAAATAGTTCATGAAAAATGGCTTTTCCTACCCTACAAGAAAACCGGTGAGGTTCCACGGAAAATATACGAGATGCCACGGAATTTCCCAACTTTTCCGCCCTACAAATAACACCCTGCGTCTAATGATACCGATGGAAATTAAAAAATGGAACTTTGTAGAACATGTTGGCAACACTGGCAGCTGGGCTAATTGTTGATAAGAACACACAGAAGTTTTCTTTGGTGACAAATAATGTTTATGGTAAGTTTGATGTGGATATATCTAATGTTACGGAACACATTTGAAACGTTAAATATTTCGAATAGATTGGCAACACTGACAAGTTTAGTGCTTAGAGGTTGGGTCAAATAAGGCTTATGCCATGTTTGATGCAAACAGGTCTAACGGAATGGAAACCATTTGAATAATTAGATTTGAGAAAGTGGGTTGCAGCACTGACCCAATGCACGATTCAGAAGAGTTCAGGCGGATCTAAGCTAGTCTAACCAACACCGCCTTGTGCTTCCTGAGATTTATATTTTGGAAAAAGACAGTCCCAGTAAGCGGGATTATGGGTTTCGTTTTGTTAGCAACGCCTTCAACGGATCTAACATTAGTGTCCATAAGATTATTTTCATTATACAAGTCTTTGTAATATTATGAAAACGAAGCTTCAATAAAAGCCGAGACAATAAGATTATATCTGCAACATTTCCCTTTGTGTGATGTCAAATTCTCTTTTGTAAGATTTGGGAATTTCATGGTTTACCAAAACGATTTAATTCCATTCAAGAACAAAGTGGTTTCTGTGAAATAGTAATTTTCTTGCTTCTTTTTTGTTATTTCATTGAACAATTCCAGTTTCTCTTATCCACGTTAGAGTACTTTTAATGTATTTGATTTGGCTTTCCTCCAATCTTCTTTATGAGAGACTTTCTTTTTTTTTTTTTAAATCTAGTCCAGACGGTCTTTTATGTGCTGTAGAAATTGCCAAAAGGTCGATTACTTTTTGTGGTTAAATTTTGCTGGAAAGGGAAAAAGCCACTGAATGAAATTTGTTCATAGCAAATGCACGACCTAATTGAATTGAACATACTCAAAAGCTTCAACACATATTCACTAAAATGACATTTCCATACTTCATTGCTTCTTTAGCATAAAAATAAGAACTTGCAGTTTGAGGTAAGGGTCTAACTGTTATTTGAGTACCAGTGACCTGGCCGAGCCGCCGTAGCTCAGTGGTAATGCGTTGGCGTAGCATTCGGGAGGGCGTGGGTTCGATTCCAGTGGCCGACTATTTTGACTGAGGGTTTTCCAGGTTCGTTTTACTCAGTCACATCAGGCAAATACCGGGATTGCACCTTCAACATAGGCCCTGGCAGACACCTCCTCGAATCCTTTCTCCTCCCTTTTCCTGGCCTGAGCCTTACATGCCTAAGGGTTATACATATAATTCTTCAAGTCAAAGACCAGAGATTAATTTAATATTATTTTGCTAATGAAACTTATTTTAATCTCGTGTAATTACAGGGTATTTCAAAACAATGATCGTTGGAAGTTAACGTGTCAATTTTTTAGGATGAAACACGAGAAATGTTTATGAGAAAAGAAATGAAAACATGTGCAGGTTTGGGTCTATAGCCACCCAAATATTCCGAAACGGTCACAAGTGAATGAAATATCTCGACAAATGATTACGTAGCACACGTTGTCTTTAACACAAAGCACTATTAATATTGAAGCTAATGCATTAGTGGAAGGCTAGGGCTCCAAGCCACTCCCACACTATAAAAGTATACGAACATAGGGAGGTTTTCCCATGAAATAATTTCATTGTAACATTGCGCAATACACAAGCATTCAAATCCTTCTCTAAGATGAATTTCTTCAAGCATTAACTTTGCTCAAATGCAATCTAGTGAGTATAATTGAATCAGTAGTTGGAAACAAACGCTAATACTTATATTTTTTTTTTTTTTGCTTGAAACGTTGTTTATAGAACAGATACCTAACGCCAGTTCGAAATATGAAACTGTTAATACAATGCACAATTTCTTTCTTGCCTCTGTCACTGGGAATCTATTCATTGAGAGCTTTTGGACACTGAAACCTACTGTCACGTTTCGGCGTTTATTTCCTTCTTCCAACAACCGATTCAATTTTGATTGTGATATTTTAAGCAGTTACCTCAATCTTTCGTCATTATTTTTCGAGATACTAGGTCATCTGTGACTACGTGTTGTCGTCATATTCGTGTACATTCTGTCGTGCGTGTTTCAGAATTCCTTGAAAATATTTTTTTTTACTTGTTTGTAAAGTTAAAGTCCCTCTAATTATTATCAACATTTTTGAACACCCTATATATATATAAAAAAAAACTGTAGCAATTTCCTAATTGTTATGTAAGTGTTCCACAGTTTCAAGCAGTGAAGTATTTAAGGGAATATAAATAATCAGACTTATTTGATTTGTAAATGAGTCAGTCTTTCATTTGGTGTTGAAACTCTGCATTTGGTTACGTGGATGCTGGTATACCTTTGCTGACGTCAATAATGTATGATGATGGTGAATCAGAGCAACACACCTAGCTTGATAATTGACAAAGGTAGTTGGCTTCATGTCACAATTCGAATCATGTAGCAATTTACCCATCTAATTTGATAGGGTTTCTGAAACTAACTCCGTAATTAATTCTCATTCTCTCTCTCTCTCTCTCTCTCTCTCTCTCTCTCTCTCTCTCTCTCAAGCAAAGGAATTTGAGATCTATGCAGCAGAACCGTATATACATGAACCTAGAGAGATGGCGGTAGATATGTCAATAAAAAAAACGTAAATAATCCCGCCAGGAACTGATAACATCCCATCGGAATTGATTAAAGGGGGAGGAACAGCACTACACTGTAAAAACTGTACCTCTGACTTGGGAGTACACAATTCCAATTCTGTACTCCCAATTTTTGAGAGGTAGTGGAGGGTTGGGTTTAGAGGGGTGGTTCTTTTCCTCCGAGTTCTTGGAACAGATTAATATGAACAAAAACGAAGGTAGAATATGAATCTCTGGTGCCGTCAATGCCTCTGAAAAGTAGGTAGTGTAATTTACTCTCAGGTTTTTAGAATCAGTGACGGGCACGGGGATTCATATTTTACCTTCGTTTATGTTTCTATTGATCTGTTCCCTCTGAAGAACTGGGAGGCAAAGAACTACCCCCTCTAAACCCAACCCTGGGTTCGCCACTACCCCGCAAGAATTGGGAGTACAAAATTGGAATTGTGTACTCCGAAGTCAGAGGTACAGTTTTTACAGTGTAGTAAAGGAAATACATAAGTCGATAAATGCCATATGGGGAAAGGAGGACCTTCCAAAGAAATCGTGGAATTTTTATACTTCCAATACGTTACAAAGTGTTGAGTAATATCCTGCTAACACGCCGAAGAATGTAAATGGAATAGTTAGAGATCATCAATGGGGATTTAGAAGTTACACCAGTTTTTTCGTGTTGTATCAAATATTAGGAAAGAAATGGGTTCATCGGATTTTCCCAGATTTTAAGAAAACGTATAATTTTATCAAAAGGGAAAAACTTACACAATATCTTTTTACGGTTTGGAATTCTGAAGAAACTTGTTCACCTAGTGAGCATGTGTTTCAACGAATCTATAAGCAGAAAACCTGTGAGTAATAATATGTCAAATAATTTCGAGATTCGCAGAGGATTGAAACACAGTAACGCCTTGTTTAACTTTGCCTTACAATATGCGATTCTAACAATAAAATAGGACAAAAAAGTACTAACATTGGATGGCTTGAACCAACTGACGATACGTATATGATGTAGATTTAATAGGGACGATATTGTTGCACTACAAAGTAACACCATTATCTTAGTAGAGGTTTACAGGTAAACATAGTGAAAAAATACGTGATGAGAAACCGAAACACGGAAATACGTAGCAATTAATGCTACGACATCTGTTAGTGACTTTTAAGGTCATGAATTGATCAATTATTTTCATTAGCCATTGATGCAAGCTGGCAACAATGATTGCGATCAGCTGTTTGATCATTTGTTTTTACCACCCAAAATTACTATCCCATAGTGTTCCCAATATTCTAGTGTTTGTAGAAAGTTAACATCTAAATTTGCGGTATGGAGTGCGGAAAAGTTTGTTAGGAAATTTCCAGAAGAAGGCGACTACGACTAGACAAGAACTAGAATATAGTTACTGTACGACTATTTAATTATCAAATGCAAAATATTTATCATATGTTTCTCTCAATAGGGCTACACATTAAGCCATGAGAAGTGAATTAAGACAAGACATTTTGTTTTTAGGTGGACAAATTTGTGTACATTGTAAAGAGTTTTACTGCTTCATTGTTACAATGGATGGATGCAGAAATAGATATTGCGATTAATTATGGTACGCAAGTTCTAAGGATCTACAATTGAATGTATTACTTCAATACATCTAAGTATATGTCTGTGCATTGCTGTATATGTTTTGTGAATATCGTGCAGGCTTGTTAATAATTTTGAATTGTCACCGTGACGCAATAGAACCTACATCACAAGCTGTAATTACTATATCAGATGCGATGTACCACTAATAAACCATTTGGGTTTGAAGGAATTGGGAATATATCATTTAAGGTTTTATGTTTAATATCTGTTACGTTTCCAGGATGTGTTTTAGATACTACCCCTGGTAGTAAATGCTCCTGGTAAGTCCGATACTATATTTCTTGCTTCAATTAATCCCATATAACCTATTGGAATAAGGAATATTAGAACAATTGAGAAAAATATAATAGAGAAAGTAAACAAAAATTAAGTACTTAAGAGAATATGTCAGAAGCAAAAACAAAGAAACGACAGAAATAAAAATTCGCTTAGCGTCGGGTAACGCATGTGTCTATTCACTGCAGAAAATAAAAAGTGAAGTAAGGAAGAAAAGGAAAGGACTAGAGGAGAAAAAGGAAATGGGAGAGAGAGAGAGAATAAACAAAATGAAACACAGACAAAAGAGGAACAAAAAATCGGAGCAAGACTACGAAATAAGTGAACAATGAATACTAGGTAGAAAGCAAACAACTTGTGTACCAGTCCACAACTTTAATGCAGTTCAATTTCCCTCTGCAATTTGCAGGTAAATTTCCTAATCCGCATTTTCTCCCCTTTGCAGGTTCATGAGTGATTCTTAACATTCTTGTACTTACTTGAACATATTCCATTTTCTTGTCGATGTAGGAATTTGTTTTCTTCGGGTACAGAAAAACAAAATATTAATATCAAATAAATGTGGTTTGTCCCATTTAGTAACTTGGCTTGAGCGTGCAATGTTAGGACAAGTTAGCGGAAGAAAGAAGACCTTAAAACCACAAGACACAGACACACACACACACATGGGTGTATAATAATACCGATACGAGTACAATTACCCACATGAAGTTTCTTCTCCTTTTACGACTTCTCTAAATGCGATTTCGTGACCTCGCAGTCGTTCCGAAAATTAGGCTGAAAGAAAATTTACTGCTGGTGCAGATTCAATATGTTCCAATTTTCGGTGGAAATTTCTGAGAGAAACCAAGATATAAAGGGAACACGGTACAAGAACAGAAAATGGTTGACGAAAAGGACATTTCGTTTTATTTTTCACTCTATTTTCATTCTTACTTTTTATGATAACTTGAATCTAGAAATGGAGAATGATTGCAATAAACTTTTTTCTCCTGGCAATAAACAGTGACAATAAAGAACTGTGAGAAACTAACTTCAGTAATATTGAATCGCTCCAACATAAAATCTTCAGCAGTTATTGAAATGCTTGATGTTAAAAAACAATATCATAAATATGTTTAAAAGCAAGGAGAGAAGGAACACGTTGTTATGAAACAACCATTAGTATATTGTTTAATAAAACCCGTTAGATCCGTGTGGTCAGTACACTATCTGCATATATACGAAGTACCTTAAAAACCCAACTTCCAGATGTGCTTTTTGGCTTAGAGTTATAAAATACTCTATATTTTAAAACTCTATGGTGGGGTGTTTTTGAGTTTATAACTCTATGGGCTTTAGTGTCTTATAACCTACATATAGCCGATGACAACGGCTACAGCTTTTTTCTTTTTTAAAGAAATGAAAATTAGGTCACGATACCAGATGGTTACAATGAAAGTATCCCTACTCACATAGGTGTATTTATTGGGTTGGGGGCATAGGGGATATTGTCACCAGTCATTTCAGAATGACTATGAGAAACCTCGGAACAGCTTCCACCCTTAAAGTAATTGCCCCCAGTGCCTCTCTCCTAAATCCTGAAATAACTGGGGAGCAATGTCCCCCCAATGCCGAGAGAAGGCGGTAATGAACGTAGGACATTGATACTTAATAGATATGTTAATGTGGAAGTGATTTACGGTGGGACAAAAAGTTCTAATTTTCTTCACCAGCTGAAAATGTGGCACTGTACAAAAACACGATGCTAATAAAGTTGTTCATATTACATCACTTTACAGCGTTTGATCGTTTCTCCCTAGGTCTTATCCGTACATTCTGTACTATTTCCAAGTGTTCATTGCTTGTACAGCGCTACATTTGTGCCTGGTGGAGAAACTTTAAACATTTTTTTTAGCGTAAATCACTTTCGCATTGTTTTATTAGCATATCTGCGAAGTACCAATATCATACGTTTATTACTGGACCACATTAATTGTAATTATAAAAGATTAGCAAACTCTTGAAACATATAATGCAATACATACAGAAGTTTAGTTCAATACATACATTGGGCCCCTTACAGTCCAAATAATGTTTATGGAAATCTATTAAAATAACAATGTAGTTAGTGCTCTTTCATGTCCGTGCAGTGGATAAGAATATGACATGCGCTGCAGTTACTCAGTAATGGAAGACCAAGGCGATGGGGAACACCATACTTTATTTAACATGGTAGCTGAGTCATGAGGCTTATCTCTGAGGTCTTTAGAATCACATATACTTGCACTCCAAAGGCATAAGATAGTACATATGACAACTATAACGTGTTATTTCCACTAATAAGGAAAAATAATATTCCACTAACCTCTGTTCGGTACATATCGAGGTCAAGTATGGAAAATCAACGGACTAGCTCTGTCGTTTGCCAATAGATGACAACACAAGGTTGAGCTGGCAGGGAGAGTAAGCTGGAATCTTGATAAGACAGTATGCCAAGTGACATTGTCTATGGTGACATCGCTGTGTTAACGTCGCGAGTTGTTATAGTGGTGTTTTTGTGATTACGTGTTTGTGTGTGTGTGTATGTGTGGTAGTCTGCGTTTACATCGTTGACAGACAGATGGCACAGACGTTTTTAAAGTGGAAGAACGTCCCTTGAAAACGACGAGCGATCTGAAAGACCTTTCACGAAAATGTGCAGCGAGTTCGGGAACAAGTGTATGAGGATCTTCTGAGGACATTGCTGAAGTCGTTGATGTGTCGTACGGGTCAGCGCAAATAATCCTTATGTCGGAATTAAACATGCTTTTCCTGTTTTTCAATATTCGTGACATTGTTCATTGCGAAATCGTCTTTCACGGCCAGACCGTTAACAGAGAGTTTTACTATGACGTTCTGAGCTGTTTAAGGGAAAACATTCGGCGAAAGCGAACGGATCTGCGACTCGCGAAAATTTGTGTATTTGCACCCCTACCATCAGGTAGTTGTAAAACGGTACAAATACCATAGTACCAATCATACTAAGGCGCTACCATTGTTTCATGTAGATACGAGGTGGTTGGAGTGCAAAATAATAATATTTAATAATGATCGACTCCTTCCCCCACATCAACTTCAATCTTGATGACTGTAGTACATAGAACAACTCCATTCGGCAGAGTTCCTGCGCCCCCAAATGCTGGAATACCCCCCTAACCTTAAAATATTTACGATTAAAATGGACAGAAATCCTGAAAAACGAAATCATATTAATTCCCCAATTTTTGTTTTATATCCTCAAGTGTAAATCCTGCTACAATTCCTGGGAAAGTAGAGAAAATGATTAAAAGAATGGCAATAGATGGAATCTGATGTCAAATATCATAGTAGTGCATATAGTATAAAAAGACCATTCAAAAACCGTGTCAATAGATTAAAAACACTCGAGTAAATCCATGACGCTGAATTAAAATCTGTAATGTCTCTCCATACCTGTTTTTGAAAACACTAGTCTGTCAGCGTTACATGCTGAGAGTATATACTTTCGTAGTATCACACTTGAATAAAAGATGGCTGGAGTGTCATCACATTCTAGGTTGTAGTGCAAATGTAGGTTGTTGCGTCCAAACCTTATGTCAGCATCTCTGTATCTGCTTTTATTTAGGCACTACAGCCGTTACAAGTGAACGGGCGAGCAGGTGAGCAAAGTAAAAAAAAAGAGAAAGAAATTAGAACCCGCTGAATTATACTTTTCTGAAATTAAAGAATGTACGAAAACTTCCAAGTTAGAAGTACTATAGTTGACTTTTCTCCTGTAAGTGCAGCAAAGGAAAGACATATGGTGATTAAATGTATTATCTACAAATATGTATATTGAATAATAACTCTAGTCGTGATCTTAATCGAAAAGTCACTTCTGCGAAAGCGTTTTTCGACCTCTACATAAGGGCTTCTTCTGCACGAAAACTATATATTATGTAAATAGTGCTTTTTGCATGGATTTACGTAATTTGACAATGTAAATAAAATGTAAACAGATATCAAGTTTGTTAGAAAAAGGAAAGAAGATTTTGTAAAAGTTTTACATGTTACCTGACTTGAATTTTGGGCGACTCTAACAAGGAACTTTTTAGTGTCTTTTTTGTAGGGCCCTTATAGCAGCATTTCCAAAATGAAATTTCATTTTGACTGATGTGAAAACCACACACACTCCTTGTTTACACCTACAACGATGTACAGGTCTCAACACGCTGCACAGAACAGTGTTGCAAATTTCTAAAACGAAGATTCTGTCTGAACTGTGTGAAAGTTCCTGTGCAAGCATAAAAATTCCCTCCCTATTACGAACTCTGAGAAAGTTTTAAAATCGAGCTTCGAGAGGACTTCTCTCCTTATCTTTTGCTGGATGTGCTAACTTACATTTTATCGATTATAAGTGGACTGTAGGGCCTCCAGCAACGCCGGGTCTCGCGGCATTGTAGTTACGCCCCTGTTACCTGACTGTTGGGATGTTCATCTTTAACTGATTGATAACTATGGCCAAGTCATAAGGTATTTAACCACACTCAAATCAAATATTACTGAAATAAGATAAATTTAAATGTGGAATTGACCAGCATGGATGATTTAGTCTCCCACGGGAATACATGTTTGGACCGCAGGGCCGACTATGTGGAATTAAATTGCGATACTATGTAAAAACTTTAGTAAATTTTATTTTATATGGGCCAGTCTAGTAACTTTTGATTTCAGCCCGTCACGATTCGACCATCTACACCTAGTTAAAATCCACGAACATCTACGCTCCTGCCGTGATTCGAACCCAGGGCCTTCCAGTCGTTGACCTAACGCCTTAGATCGCCGCAGGGCTACCCCCTAGGCTGCAGCATCATCTGCATAAAATACTGCGATTTCAATTTGTACACCTTCACGTTTTGAAATAAATTCAATATACATCTTATTTTTTAATTTTTTTCTTATATATTGATTAACATGTGCTTGGATATTGATGGATCTATTTTATGTGCAATACGCATTACTTTGACATACATGTACATTAAAATCTCATAATATAAACGAAAATCAACAAGTTTACAAAATTTAGTACACTATTTCCTGTGAATTTCTATACATATATACATAAATCTAGTAACATCAACACACACATGTTGATGAACATGTGTACAAATTTCAGTAATATTCCATTTCAGTGTAATTCAATATCTTAAGACTTGGGAACACTTCTCAAACAGTTGAAGATAAATCTGCAAATATGGTCAGGTAACATACCAAGCACTTTACATTTTTCTCCCTTTTTCTAATACACTTGCAGTCTGCTTACATTTTCGATTACCCATACAAGCTAAAATACATATTTCATAGTATGTTGTTCGCCTGGAGATGCCTTCAGGTAGAAGAGGGTGAAAAGTGCTTCCACACAAGTGACTGGTTTGATTAAGAGGACGACTGCAATTAACATCTAAGGTACGTGTTCTTGAACGTAACTAGCTTACTGGAGATGGCATAATCTGTTTCGGCAATTCCCAACGCAAGCAAGGACTACGCTAATAAATAGTCTCATAATCCAACCAGTTAAACATGTCATCTCCCATGTGCGTCATATATTTTTAGTCACTCTGCGAATTCTAAATCCTAACAGTTGTGTTTCCTTAAAACTACGAAAAGTTTTGCTTTCTCTGATTGTCGACTTCCTCCTACGCAAAAACTATGGGGAAAGTTTCTCGGAATTGCCACAATCGTTCCCAGAGAAAATGTTATTGATTACAGCATTTTCTCTGAATTACACTCCCCCTTTAACCATCCTCTCCCTCGTCACCATAGCTTCTTCATCTCTGTAGTTTGACTTGACTTTTTGCGTGGGTGTGTTTATTTTCGTGTGTTTGTGAGAACGTTCAAAGATGTCACTGCTTTCATTATTCTTAACTCTCTGACATTTGGAATCTTTATCTCCGAAAAATAATAAAGGAGTTCAGTTAATTTATAATTTATTTCATCTCAAAAGCTTTTGAAGACATATTGTTTGTCATTTCTTTGCAATTCCTTGCGTGCTTTTTTTTGCCAAGGACTTACGCTAACTAGAAAATACAAGACTGTAGTGATTAACATATATTTGATTTCGTCTTGCACAGAATATTCTATGTACTTTGGATATTCTTATATCTTCTGGATTTATCGTTATACTTAAAGGATTGATTGCTGTCGTAAAACGTATTTGAAAATACTGTATACTAAGAATAATCGCAAGCACAATACAAACCACTAGTCAGGTGCCCATTTATTATAAGGTATGTACCAAGATGCATTGTAGTACTAACAAGGTTAATATACTACACAAAACTGAAGAAGGTAGTAGGTACTCCTTCCATGATAAACGACGTACTACAGAAGTATCGAAAATCATAGGCGATAAGAAAACTTGATACTTATACGTATTACATATGTCCTTGGATTAAACGTATATATTAAATATGTAACACGATTGTGTTGCACGTACGTTGACAAAGAAACAGCGAAAAATACATTCGAATATCCGAACCGGAAACAAGACTCGAATATAGAAAGATGCTATTCGAATTCGCTATGTTGTTGGTAACTAAAAAAAACAATCGTAACTCATACTGCAATAGTAAGAATAGACAAAGATACATTATTCCAGAAGAAACATAATTATGCCTTACGGCAATCAATCAGGCTTCTTAAAAAAAACAAAAAAAACACGCAAAACCTCAGTCAACATGTGAGAAATTCACGTTCAAGATGTACAGTAAAAATCTACTAAACAAGCCGTCTAAGTATGTATATGAAGTGCGCTTCATGTATCACTCCATAGACGTAAGTAAAGTTCAATGTATGACAACTTCCGTTGAGAGAAAATCAAAATTAGTAAGTTTTCACATATGACACAGTCAGTCCAGTGAAGTTCACTGCATTTTTGTAAGCTATTTTCTGATTGGCTTACAAAGCTGCCAATTATAAAAAGACACTTATATGTTTAGTTTCTAGGAAACGAATAGTAAACAAACTGTAAAAATGGTTTTACAATAAAAATATTAAAAAAATACACAAATTAAAGCACTACTTTACAAAAATCATTTTTCTGCGAATAAAATGTTCATTAAAGTTTTTTTATGTGTATTTTTACATGTGTAGTTTATAATTCTTTCCAAAATAGACCTGTCGCTTCAATCTAACCTATTTTAACTTATTTAATTAGCTCGCCATATGCAATAAACTCTGATTTCATAAAGAGAGATATGATTAAAGATTGTTAACTAGTAGCTATTTACTTGCATAATGTGTAAAATATATATCGGAGTAACAAAGAAGGCTAAGATGAACTTTGGTTTAATAATTCTAGGCATCTCTAAACCTCACGTGTCTTTTAGTACAATTTGCCCAAAGAACGAATGACATAGAATTCTGGTTGTCTTCATAAAAAAAGATGAAAGTGTTTACTTAGTTACAGCAAAACCAAATGAACTATACTTCAAAGTTACCATTCCACCAATCCAACATAAATCTATATCTTTATATATCACTGATATACTTGATTTATCATCAATGCGTGTTAACAATAAATAATCAGTACAATTCTTTATTAAACTAGACCAGTGGTTCTCAACAGGTGTGCCGCGGCATACTGCTGTGCCGCTTAACTTCTAAGGCTATCTGGTATTACTGGCAAAAGTAATTCAAGTAATGTCACTCAATATTTATTTTGAAAAACGAACGAGAAAAAATATTTATGAGCTTAAACATATTTATTTTACAGGGAAATTATTGATTTGCTTACGCCATACAATAAAAGGTTGAAGTTATTAATGAGCAATTTGAGATTGACGTGTCTTGTGAATCCCTCATTGTTGGCAACTTGTAGGTTTAGTGTGTCGCGCGAACGCACTACGAAGAATAGTGTACTGCGAAAACAAAGTTGAGAACCACTGCACTAGACAATTTGGGTAAACCCTTGTAGGTATGGGCAAGGTATCCGACTACGATCTATCCGTCACGCGTCCGGAGTCGGCCTTTGTGGTGGACAAAGAAAGGCCTTGTGCGTGCGTTTTCTCGGGGATCTCCTACTGTCTTCATTCTACCATTTTATCCATAGGGTCTAAGCCAAAAGTTGCTTAAAGTTAAATGAAATTCAGTTCAAATTCCGTCGCACTTCCAAAAGATGAACTTTTTTCGGAGAACACTTTTCCCTGCCGAAAAAAAAGAAAGCTTCCATGGATTTGTGTAACTCACGTGTTCTCAAATAATCTGACGCTGTATCTCTCTTCCGCCATAGAAAACTTTCCGCGACTACCTAGTTTTCATCATATTGGAAGCAAGGATTCCCCCAGGATTTTCAGTTTGGGGGGTCTAAAGTCAAAATTGGAAGGGTGTAAGTGGAGTTTTACACGACTTGTATCGTTTTTGACCGTAAAAAGTTTAAAGTGTTTGTGTGTGTGTGTCGGGGAAGGGGGGGGGGGGGGGCTTGAGAATTTCGCAGGGCAGTCTGGTGGAATCACTGTATGAAAGTATAAACTCCTAAGTAGGATTATCTTACTATTGCACATGAAATGTGATTGAAGGAATCGGTTACTTTAAAATAATTTGTTTCGTCATTATGACCAGTGACTGAACAAGAAAGGGGACAAAGAACGCGTAGAGAACTACAGACCAATTAGTTTACTGTCAGTTCTATACAAACTGTTCACCAAAGTTATTTTGAATTGTATTGAGCGAGACTTAGATTTTAACCAGGGAAGAGAACAAGCCGGATTTCGCCGTGGGTTTAGAGCACAATGAACCACATACAAACAATGAATGAAGTTATGGAAAGGACTAATGAATATGAACTTCCACTATGTCTGGGATTCATAGATTATGAAAAAGCTTTCGATTCGGTCTCCTTGGAACCAGTACTTAAATCACTTGAACATCATGGCATCGAAAGTGCATACATCAAGTTACTGCGAAACATTTACTCTACTGCCACATCTGTCATTAACTAGATCAAGAAAGTGAAAAGCCTGCTGGTTTCAAAAGCTAAATCTGAAAACATTTGTTTTCTACTTACTTTGCTTTAAGGAGCTATCGAGTCTTACTAACTGAGTGCGTATAGTTCAAAAGAATAGCATGACTGAAAGCTGTAGTCTTACGAGATTGAAAGTGACTAGTGAAATTGACGTCACTGAACCAAACCTGAAATCAGTTTCTGTTTCACTGTTCTCACTTAAACCTAGTGTATGTACTGACAAAATAGCATACAGCGAATGTTGTTGTCTTACGAAATTAAAAACGATCTGATAGGTCGAGATATCTGAACCGAAATCTGAGCCAGTTTTCTCTACTTACCCTCGTTAATGATGTAGATCACCCCCGCCATCTTGGTACGCACTTTCCATTGATTTACACGGGAATTGTTTTACTCATTTTATTCCTCTCGGAAGTAAAATATTTAACTTCTGCTTCCACAAAATTTGTCTTCGTGGTTATTATGACTCTTGTATAGTTTTGGTTTTTGAAGTTGATCTACATGAACGGACAAAGTGGAGTTTACAGGATCAAAAATATATTCTTCGGTTCACTAAAAAAGTAGCTGTGCTTTTTCCTCCATGTCTCCTTAAATTTTGTAGCTCAAATGAAAATTTACAAATTAATTGATAGAACCGTTTAAGGGGGAGAATATGTAGGTATGAATCGTCAATAAAATAGTTTTAAATATCATCGTTTAAAATGGTTTTAATATTAAAAAGAAATAATACAAAGTTATTCCTGTTTCTTCTATTATTCTTTATTTAGTTTTCCCCTGCTCATAACTATTTTCCTTCATCTTCCAGATATTTCTGCAACTGACAGCAAAATGTTCTGGTATGTGTATGAAGTTGGCAACACTGAAAATATATTGACCCTTTTTTTGCAGAAAATTGTTTCGTTTCTCTTATATATTTCGCTTCTTTTGTCTCAGCTGCATATGTTGAAGATTAGATCCATTAATCGACCCTGTAAAAATCCAATAGAAAGAAGCATGTAAGCGTCTGGGGGCTTCAAATTTCCAATGTTTCCCTGCAAATTAAATACGCTAAGAAAGTAATCTATAACACAATGTATGTTCTAAATTCATATAAATTATAACACACACACACAAAATATTTTCTTGTAATATCCAACATTTTAAAATTAATTATTATCCACACAGATGAAGAAAGACGGAGTTTCGTATCTGGAATTTAGAAATAACGTTTAGATTTGGCCAGAAAATCAGGAGTAAAATAATAATATTACGGACGTTCACATTTTAACTTAAATGTTATTAGTTTTTGGCTACTATAACACTAAACCTCGCTTGTTCGATCAAATAAGCTACCTGTATAAGTTAAATACAGAGAACTATGCTTCCGGAATACGTATATCATATCTAGTTATATTTATTTACATTAGTTTATTCGGACTTAATGGAACCGAATCCGTTCCGGATAAACGAATTTTCAGATAAATCAGATTTACGATTTGTTCATATTATTATAAGCGCCTGCAAACACAGTAGCAAAATGGTGTATTTAATTACAGACTTTTCTTTAGTTTACAATGGTTTGTAGTGTTTACACCGTTAACTTAACTCATTTTTCGACATCATACAATGATGGATTTTGCACAGCGACGGAAGTTAGGTAACAATACAACATTCCATTGTTACTTACATATATTTCTATATTTTAAAATCACATTTTAATATATTATTTTTAATCTGGACTTCTTTAAACTAACAGAAATACTAGCCTGCAACGATCTTGAATTTGACTGGTTGCAAACACTTTAGGATTTGGGTCACAAAACATGACAAAAAAGTATCCGAACACCAAAATTAGTCGAATAAATAATAAAAATAATTTTTAAAGACATACCTTTCTTAAACAATTCGTACTAAAATGTAAAAAAATAATTTTGTTTATGGATGAATTAAAAGAAAAGTATGTGCACCAATTCAAGAATCTATAAAGTGACTGTATATGAGATAGCATGCCATGCTTTTGTTTTCATTCATGCATAAACAAAATTTTTTTTTTTTACTTTTTAGTTTGAATCGTTTAAGAAAAGTATGTCTTTAAAAAAAATTATTTTATTTTGTAAAGATAAAATTAATTTTAATACGGTACAACTCTGGACATTTACATTCTAAAGAATTAATTAGACGCGCGTACTTGTATACGATGTGCTGAGTATTGTACAGGTCATCGAAACTGATAAAAAATATATTTTTCTCTTTTCGAAAATCGCTCCGGATAAACCGTAGTTCCGGTTAAACGAGTTCCGAATAAACGAGATTTTAGTGATTTTAATTTAACTTCTGCAAATATTTTAGATATTATTTCTGCATTATATTTTTGCAAAGCATTAAGCAAATGATGAATACTGTATTCCTCTAGACCAACACAAATTGAGGTCCAGAAGCCAAGGAGTACAAGTGACTCTGACGAATAAAAATATACGTTCGAGGTAATCTTGTATATTAACTCAAAATATATGTGACACAAGACTGTCATATTTTGTACAAAGAAACCTTGGACATTAATGTGCCCTTGTACGAAATATGAGAATATTGTGTCATATATTTCGTGTTATACATAAAAGATTACGTTAAACCTTTTTTTATTATTTGTCAATGGCGCTGTATTCCTTGTCTTCTGGAGGCGACAACTAATTTCTCTTCTCCCTCGGTGTTTTTTGGATATGATTGATTTTTGATTATAAGTATTTGCTACGTATTTTATAGAAAGACACTACTGAGAAATAATTATTATTCGCTATACTAACGATCTTTCATAGTTACAAATTCTCAAGGTGGCTGGAGTCTGCCCTTTATAATGCATGCACGTCACAGGTTGAAAATATTTGTAATTTGGACTTTCATATTCTATTGAATAAATAAACGGTTGGTGATTCGTTTGGCAGTGAAAGTCACTTGTTTGGTTTTCAGTAAAATTGTAGACAGGGTTGGAAAATAATGTTTTTTTTTATTTAAAAAAAATATTTAAAACATGTTTTATTTGTTTTTTTTGGTTTTAAACACGTTTATATAGACTCCGAAAAAAACGGGTTTAAAACGTTATAATTATTTTTTTTAAATAAAAAAATGGTAGCTGTTATAACGTTTCAATCGTGCTTTCGGTCCATTCCTAAGTAGCTTCTATTTTACGAAATTTGATGAATTTGCTATTAATTAAAATTTAATGACAAAGATATTTATTATATAAAAGTCAAAAGAATAAAGGTATTCCCAGTGCAAAGTGCACGCGCCGTGAACGTCGCATGAGAGATGTGTAGGTAGCGATCCACATATTCTCGACCAACGGCGTAATTTATTATTATTGTATTTCTTATTATCGTTGATCACATTCTCTTTGCATTATGGCTTCTGCTTGGTGTTATATTTAACGACCGTTAATGATAATTCAGCTTATTTATGTGTTAGGTCATTCATGGTGTTCGGTTTGTTTTGAACAGGTTGAGGAGTTTCATAGGTATATAAACTGTTAGAGTATAAAAGGTCATATACGTATCTGTGTGTAGGTTTTAGCGAATGGCCTGTAGTTTAAGAATAAGATAGGCATCTATAGGCTCATCTTGGTGCTGTTGAACCATATTGATTTCTATTTCGGCCTAGTAATGTGGAATCTTTGGTCGACTAAGGCTTATAAGCTTATCTTTTAGCTGGTTATATGTGAGTTCCGTCATTAGGTTTTGTGACTGTAATTGAAAAACCATGTCGAGAGCTACATCCTAGAGATACATGGGTAAAACCTGTTTCTTTTTTTCATCATCCCAATTATGGAGTGTTCCCATATGCTCATACAACATGAAAAATCTATCTGGGTACTCAGTTACTTTACCTGGAAATTTAGTTAGATATGGCAGGCTAAATGAGGGATTTGTGGTCATATTCGTGTCACAGCTCGAATCACATTCGCTATCAAAATTATTATCAAAATTTCCAGTGCGACTACCAGACCTCGTAGCTAGCATCTATTACCTATTATCTGTTAAATTTCACGAGTCAGTCTCTACTGTAACCCTTAAAAAAACATCATGAAATATACCTGACGTACAAAATGTCCTTGCTGAAGCCAAAAAAAGAAAGCAAAATGTTTATGAAGAATTTATCCTTATATAGGCACTTGAATTTAATTTCGCACTTCTTGTACACTTTACGTTTTAGGTGGTGTCTTGTGCCGTGGGAAACTATAAATGTTTGAAAAAAAAACTATTTCCAAACCCTGGTCGCATCCGCCACTTAATGTTCTTGTGGTTATCTAATATGCTTTATAGGTAGAACGAAAGGATATACGGGATTATGTTTTCTCCCAGAACTGGTTTTATTAAAACAAAAAAACATGTACAAGTACGAAATACGTTAATACAAAAACCGTCCCGAAATAAAACTTCTGGCCTTCTTCTTCTTTGGGTTTCTTTGACTCAGAAAACTAGGATAAAGTTTTGCATCAGCCCGTTGCAAACTGCGTGCAAAAGAGGATATACACCAGTCCATTGCTAACTGTGTGCCTGGGTAATGTACCAATCCGTCGCAACTGTCTACAGGTTGGAGCTTTTTATGGGGGAGACACCAGTCCGTTGCTAACTGTATGTGTCAGGTGAGGAAGGAAGCATACCAGCCAGTTGCAAACTGTGTATTCAGGAAGGTGCTTCGACCCGTTGCAAGTCGTAAGCGGATAGCATAGTGAGAGACAACCATCCAGACGAGGAATGATCTTAGTTGCACAGATGTCTGGATATTTATAGGGTCCTTTTAGGGTGTGGTGTGGTCCTCTAAGTCCCTCCTTCTGCTGTGCCAACTCCATCTAGTTGCGACTCCAACTCCATCTTCGGTTCTCGGCCGAACTGCTGTCGTCGTCTGCTTGATGTTTACGATGGCTTGTGTCATTTACTACTAGCTTACGTTATGAAGCTTGTAGTACACATTTGTTTACACACCGTAGTACACACATTTGACTATTTGTTTATGTCTTGAATGAGTGGCACGTGCTCTCAGGCATGCGGATCATTATAATATACAAGAAATTTTTGGATGTGGTTGTGGAGAAGAATGAAGACTGTGTGTATATAGAGATTATAAGAATTAAAGTATGTAGTAGGATAGGACAGAACACGAACTTCTTGAGAGACAGCACAAAGGGAAATCAGTTCGATTGGACACATCTAAAGAAGGGTTGTTTACAAAGAAAAGTTATAGAGGGGAATAGTAAAGGAAAGAGATGAAGATACTAAAATTAACTGTGAAATAGAAATAAATCAATATTTTTACAAAGTAAAATTAAGTGATGAATGGAAGATCGGAAACTGAAGTCGAATATATTGTATTATGCTTTTAATTTACGTGTTAGTTACTTGTCTTACCCTCTAGGACCAAGTAACAGTAGCCCAGTTGGGATAACGTTAGAAGGATCTTGGGATCAGTCGCACTAGTCAACCATCGTGACTAAGTTTCTAGTTGTTTTCCTTCCCAGTCACACCCAGCAAATAGCGGCAAGATAGATTTAACCTAGACTCTAGCCGACTTCTTTCCCCCATCTTTTCTGCAATCCTATCCGGACCTGAACCAAAGTTTCTATAAGGCCATCAATAAAAGAATATGAAAACATGGAGCTATATAGCCTTGACCCTGTGACTAAACAACAAATCGTGATGAGGAATCATTCATTGCCACTTATTCCATAAAAGCTTTTGTACCAAATCATTGTCTGAGAAATCTTGTCCCCACTATTTGAGACGGGATGTATCTTGCTTGTGGAATTCCTTCAATATTTATCTCTCTCTAGAATCAAAAGTGAACATTACATCAATTTTATGCCCAGATCATGTGTTGTTATGAATGAGGAAAGCGTTTCTTGCATTTATGATTCAATTGAAGCTGCCATTCACAAGGTTTCTTCATAAACACTTGAACACTCAGCTCCAAGTGACGCTTTGCTGTTTTCTGAACCATAGGAGAGGAGAAAATGAGACTGATAATATGCAAGAATTTAAATATTGGTTTCCCCAAGAATTCAAATATTGTATTAAATATGGCAGACGTTGGTTGTAATCAAGAAGGACATTGAAATCAAAACAGTCACCGAACAGCTGCTGAAATTGGGTACTAGCACTTTTTTTTACACTGTTCATATACCGTGATCCTCCAAGCAGGAGGAGCTCTCTCAATTTATCTCATATAACCACCGAAACACCCACGGGAGAACCACAATCTTATATCTGCACACTCAAAATCAATCTTTGAAATATGCTATTACATGTGACCTCATAAGTTTTTTTTCACGATATGACTAAGACATATTTTGAACGTGGTAATGAAATTTGAATTTGTTAAATCTCATGTTTAACTGAAACTAAGACATATTGAAGTTTCTCAGAAGATTGGATTGGATTCAACTGCAATTTTTTGAACGCTTAAAAGCTTTTCTGGAATATGAAAAGTGGAATATAACTTCCATTTCGTTTCGATGTGTCATTTATGAACGAATGTAATATATTTTCGCCACTTGACTATTAAAACAAACGAATCTTATATATATATAAATGTGTATATTTACAATTGTTTGGAATTGTTCAGGGTTTTCTTGACAAAGAAATAAATTAACATATTTTCTCTGTGTTATGATAAAGAGAATAGTTAAAATTAGAAGGCTAAAAAAATGTTAAATAAGAAAATGAAATATGTTTTGACTAAAGGATTAATGAGAAGTATTTCAGATTCTAACAGTTGTACTGTGTAATGATTTGCTATACTACGTCAGCAATCATCAGAAAACGCAAACGAAATTTCAAAGAAAGATTTTTTCTCTTTTTGTGATTGCTTTCTCTCGCCCTCTCTATCTGTCTTTCTCTCTCTCTCTCTCTCTTTCTTTGTCTCTTGTTTATTTTCTTTCTTTCTTAAAATGTTCACTGTAAGGAAACGATTTCTTAAAAATTGAGAAGAAACGTTATCTGTTCACAGAGAAACAATTGTCTTAGAAATGAGATATCAGTATTCTCAATTGAAAATGAGAACATTGTTTGAAAATAAAGAATACTGATATTATTTCCAAACCTAAATGCTCTTATTTTAAATTCAGTGAGAATTGCTGATATCTCATTTCAAAGAAAATTTCTCATGAAAAAGAAAAGATCCCGAGTCGGATCTTTACTGAAAATAATGGGTTAGGAATTGGTCAACTTCTAGGGTTTATATTTCATTTTCCGGTTGTGAATATGCAATCATGGTAACTAAGTGGTACAGCGCTCATCTCTGGTGGCATGAGGATCCCGTTTCGCGCGATGTGGACTTTGTGATGGACCAACACTGTTTGTGTCAGTTTCTGCAAAGTTCTAAATTTTCCTCTCCCTTACTTCGTTCCAACAATTTTCCCATTATCACCCATTCGACCTGAGCCAAAGGTACCTAAAGGTCGTAAATAAAATTCAATTCTGAGTAAATTCCAAACAAACCAACTATCAGTTCTGGCACGCTAGACAACTAATTATAAATACAAAAGACAACTGCTTAAACTAATCGCAGAAATCAATTACTTTCACACCTCTAATATCATTCCTAGTTTGAGCTTCTTTTATTTTCGCTTGACAAGTCTACAGATTACGTTTCTCATTACACTGAAAAACAACAAATACTTTTATGACACATTAACTTATTACATTATGTAGGACTTGTAGTACCGATTACCTTTTCGTTTTTTTTTTTTTTTTGTCTTTAACAAAATGTTATACATCACTCACACCTCTGGAATCTACATCAAAGTTTTATGATGGCATATAACTTTCTTTTTAAATCTTGAAAAAAAAAACAGCCAAAGGCCAAAAGTTCCTAAAAGATTGATACTTAAATAACCGTCCTCTTATTTAGGTTCTACTAAAATATAATTGAAATAGTTATGGATCATAGGTCAATTCTGTGTGTGTGGTTTTTTTTTCATTAAAAACACATTTATTAAAAATCTAAAAATCAAGCCGGAACATATTTTCTAAAACGTTGAAGGGTTAATAACTTCAATATTTTCAGCGTATTAGCCGATCTGACTGTATGGGCGGATTTAGGAGAGAGAACCTCGGGGGCAAGAAGGGGGGCAATTACTTTAAAAGCTATCGTTTAGCATGAAACATTTAAAGTCGTGTCCCCCTTAAATCCGCCCATGCTGCCCATTAATGCGTTGGTGGTGAAAAATACGTTGGCAACAATAATAGTCATACTACTATTACAAATACTACTACTTTAGCTACTACAGCTACTACTACTGCTACAACAATTACTACTACTACAATACCAACTACTTCTACTACAAATATTACTTGTCTGAACGTTATCTGAATGTCTTAAAACGTGGCCTTAATCTGCTTTATATAAACATTAAATCTAAATATTTAATCCAAATTTGAATTTAAAATTCTAAACTATTTATTTTTTTGTTTCTGATTCTTGTGTTAAAATGGAAACAATGTTTATTTCATTGTTATCAGCAATTAATTATCAGCAATTATTTTCATCAATTCGATCACGACAGAACAAGGCACGCATGTAGGTTCCTATCGTGTTTAAACATACATAAGATATTTCATTATATTATAAATAAATAATAAATCACAGCCATAATCAATCCGTTACTGGATGAGGGTTCTCCCCGGAGGGAGGAGTTGGTCTACTACCACGCTGAACAGACGGGTTGAGAAAGGAAAGCCTCTCACTGTGATCGCCACTATATTTTATTCATAGTGGCTCCCCAGTGACATCACGATGCTGGGTGGGCACCGTTCCAGAACCACACGCCTTAGAAAAAATCCTTCGAAGCTACGGGAATCGAACCCGGGATCCCTCGATCTGTAGTCAGCAACGCTAATCACTATATCATCGGGACGGTCATTTCATTATATATAATATATATATATATATATATATATATATATATATATATATATATATGTGTGTGTGTGTGTGTGTGTGTGTGTGTGTGTATCATAAAGGGCTCGAATTATTCTTTAATATGATTTTTACATTGTAACTATTTTCGAAAACCTGAAAAATAAACTCGCAAAAATATCCAAAATTTTGGAACTTGAATAATTATTACTTATAGTTAGGGTTCGGATTTTTATGACTTAAAAAACTCTGTAATACGCATGGATTTATGCCCTTAAAATTAGCAACATATGACCTTTAAAAGCTGAAAATATGACCAATAGGATATATGTAAAATTTTAAAATGACTAGCATTAAAAAATATATATATCACACACAATTACAAGAAACAAACTATATTACATACATTTTCATTCATACAGGCACGAATAATATTTGGGGTAATTATTGAGAAGAAGCATGCTTTTCTAAATTAAAGAACCAGAAGAAAATGAAATCTATAAAACCATCTTCTGGCTCTCATAAAAATGTTTGAAAAGTACCGGGCAGAAAATGCATAAAAAAGTTTCTTCGTATCATCCGCCGTTTAGATAAGTTTGGAAAACAAGACAGGAATTTCGTTTTAAACACTAGACGTACTTCGTTGAACAGGAACATATGCATTTATTCCACACTTTTAGACCATAATATGCCCTAAACCGAAAATATAGTAGGAATATGCATTTATATAACCAATAAAAGTAGTGTTATTGATTTCAAAACACCCAGAAACGTTCTTAAAGTAACATGACAAAAAGAAAACCAGCCCTTGGGAAATATAAAAATCCAAGCTTTACTTATAATTATATTTTAGAAACTCAAAGAGACTTGACAGAAGAAAAAAAAAATCATATAAATGCGATATGTAATATGTTCTATAACTAACTTAAAATAGTATTGGGCACCGACTCTATCTTCCATTACCTCCTGTGAACTTCAATCAGTCACAATATGTGACTAGATTACAGTATAACAATCTGACATTTAGCCAGAGACCCATTTGCTAGAATGATCAGGCTATACTACCTGAAGAGCATCTTATAAACACTAGATGGTACCACGTTTACTTGTTCCTGCTATGTTTGTTAGAAAAGTAAGCCATAACATTCTGGCTTTGTTAGGACACGTGTACTTTCAATAAATTTATTAAATGGGCCAAATGACTCAAATGAATACAAGAAACAAATTATCGAGATTGACATATTGTTGAAAATAAAATAATGGTAATTGTTTAGGAAATAATTGGAAACATATATCATAGAAGACAAACTCAAGCAAAATTTTGCATTTTATTACCAGTTTTCTCTGTTCTTCTATCAATTTTTGTAAAACGATATATTACCCTTCAAATAGTGTTGTCAGGTGGTGGGAAATTTCCCGGGAAACGAGAAATTCTGCGAAATGGAGGGGGAAAAGTGGATAAAATGTATGAAAAGGCCAAATTTTGTTCAACTCATACTACAAAAATAGATAATTCGATAGTCAACAATATTGTCCTTCGATAGTCAATCCTTTCGCCAGTCTGATTTAGAAATTGTTTAGAGATATTAATATGTGGGGTGTTACGTCCCACGTATGATACTTTAACATTGGTTAATGAACTATAAATAATTATTTGAGTCGTTATTATTGAAATATTTTAGTTACAAAATATTTTTCACTTGCATGAATTGACAGATTGGAAATAACTAAGGAAATATTGTTCATGGAAAATATTGTAGATGAAAATACTAAAAATTATATTTATTTTGGGTAGGTATCGATTTCAAGGTAATATGAAACACTCGAACTAAAATAACTATAAATTATCTTTAATTATGAAGAGGTTCTTTGTTTCGCACTGCCAAATTATATGGAGAAGCACATTTCAAAAACACAGGGTAAACATCACAAACGCAGACAACCGACACAAAAGCTACTTACTGATGCACAATACTTTCAGTATCCTGTTAATTACATGGGATAAGAATTAAATTATTAGTGATTAAGAGATACGCATTCACTTGCCACAGGAAGAAGTAAATGAACTATGAGTTTTTTTTATGCCACCGACTATACTGGGCATGCGTAGTACCAAAAAAAAGGGAGTACAAGAAAAAACTTCTAATTTGCTAATTGGTAAGACACCATTAGCATCTTTCGTTTCTGCTTCAAAACGAAGAGAATAGGTGTAGATGGCAGATTTGTAAACAAGGCGAAATTGCCGTCACCCGTCTTAATTTATAAAATATGTTATATTACAAACCAATACTTCCTTGTTTCGCAAATAAAAAATGTCATTTGTTATTAAATAAATTTGTTAAAATTGACTATAAAATTGCCAGTAGTATAAAAATAGAGCTTTTGGTGATCGTGTAGACACACTTTCTTCTATTTAATAGCAGCAAATATTGGTCACAAAACTTTTCATGATTTATATTTTCTCCCAAACCATGTCAAACGTAACACTATTTCAAGTGGACACTCAGATCTATGAGATATAAACAAATTTAAAATCAGCATAAAAACTAAATTTGTGTGTCAAAAAGATTAGGTGCCAGTGGTTGAAGAGAAATAAGCGAGAAAAGTTTTTGAATAGCACTGTTTGGGGGTACACTAATTTGAAAATCCGGCACTAGTTTACGCTAAGTGCCGCGTACTACCGTGACAGACAGTCAAATGACACGTCGCTATACTCATAGTTACCAGAAATCCACACTGGTACAAGGGTAGTATTGGGTAGCTATTCACAACTCTTACTGTCAATTTCTCTTCAACTATTAGCCAATGACACCTCATCTTTCACAAACAAACTCAGTCTTTTATGCTGATTTTAAATATAAATATCTTCTAGATATAAGTGTCTACTTGAAATAGTGTTACTTGTCAGTTCTAGAGCTCAATCAATTACAATTACACAATAGTACTTCACATTTCCAATTCCTGACAATGACTGAGTACTTAGCGAAGCCCCATGTTTATAGAACCAACAAGTAATCTCACACATAATGTCAATGAAGTTCCCAAGGATGTTAAAGTACAGGCCATAATTATTTATATATATAAAAAGAAGACCCGAATCCAAACGTCAAAATGTCAGTCCGCCATGTTGATGCAAGGAAATGAAGAAAAGTTAGGAAAACTGCCACCAAACAACAGTTAATTCGATGAACTTACGATGTATTAGTTTTTAATAGCGAAAGATTAATATGTTGGAGGCTTATGTTGAGGGATTAGCTAATCACTTGCACTTTAAATCTATATCTCTCTCCTAAATTCTGGCTGGGTACACCAATATGGCTGAGTGTCGTTGGGTTTCAGATTTTATTGAATTTTGCCTTATCCTCTAATTCCAACATCCTTGGAAGCTTCAATGACGTCACGCGGGACTCGAGCTGAAAGTACAATAAACGTTGTGCGAAAATATTATTTAAACTTGTGTTCATTTTTGGCAAGGAACGCAAAACAAGAGTATGGCTGTTTGTACCAGTAATTAGTAGAGTTTCATTTTACTTCAAATTCCTACTTGGGTACAAGGGGATGTTGACACCGGTGCCTTACAGCATCTTTTTTATTAGTAGACTTTATCGTCGCAGTAAACTCCCTAACCACAGCGAAGCACTGACCTCTCTTTAACGGTATAGAGTGCACTCTGTTAAGAAACTGTTGAACTAGCTGTAAGTATCACTTGATCAGCAATGGCCTTCGTAATATACCGACGGAGGCAGCCGTGTGGTCTGAGGCGTTACGATAGCAACTCCAACGTTGTGAGTTCGAATCCTACCCTCGCATTGATATTTGAATGTGCTTTTAATTTAATTCTAAAGGTATCAGTGTAAACACAAGAATTAAAGGAATATCAGCTGAAATCAGAAAAATGAAGTTGAAAAATTTGAAATGTGGTGCAGCGAAGAAAACATTGCGTTAGTGGACCCTGGTTCAAATCTCACCCACCTAAACATTTTTTAAAAATTTTTATAATTTAAGGAGCATTTTATTTATTTTCATTCTGCTTATGAAAAATGCTCTGCTTCGCTGAAATTAGAAAGGTCAGGTTAGATTTTTGTTTTATACGCAATGGAAAAATTGATCACAAAATTCACAGACATAGACAAAAAAAACAGGTTAGTTTTTTTTTATTAAATGCGATGCAAATACAAAACATGACGTCGGGAGGTTACTGCCTCCATTCCGACGTTCCCGTGGTGTAGTGTATTTAGCTCTACAATATGCTGAAAAGGAATGACATTTCCAGTAGAGGACCATGGCGATTTGAGGAGACTTTTGACGTAACTGTGACGCAAGGCATTGTTCAATCAAAAACTTTTAGTGTGAACAATTGTTTGGTATAATTTATTGATTGCTATCCCTGTCGACTTTGGGGAAAAAATCGATAATTACGACACAGAGCCAGTTGCGCTAACATGTGAATCCCTAGCTAACTTAATCCATGAGTCAATCTACAACTCATAGATAAAGTAATTATTAAAAGCGAATTTCCGTGCTGTGCTTCTTTTTTCATGCCATCTGGTGTCAGTCCAGCCGAACTAGGCTACTTATTTCGTTCTTTTCTCAGTTTCTAAAATCGAATGCAGGACAAATCATTCTGTTATTTGTGGATTATGTCTGTATTAAAATGGTTTGAGGAATTAGTCGGAAGTAACATCGAAAATGCTCTCCAACCTCGAGATCATGCTGTTGGATCTTGATCAACGCACACACATGTGAACTAATGTTTTTTAGTAGTAAAGCAGGTAAGGAAGATCTCAAATAAAGTAGGCAAATTAAATATTAATTTTAGCCGTGATCTTAATCCAAAACAGTCACTTCTGCATAAACACCTTTCGAGCTCTATTTAAAGGCTTCTTCAGAAAAGTAATTTACTATTTGAAAAGTGCGTTTTTGTATGTATATGTTTCATTTTAAAATGAAAATAAAGTGTCAATAGGTTACAAGTGTGTTAGAAAAAGTACTTTGTAAATAATATTACCTCACCCTGTTTGGAGATGTATCTTCAATTATTTCTCAACTGAGGCACACTAAAATAAAACACTACTGAAAAATTATCACATGTTGATCAATATGTACATGGGCATTAATAGTTTTATTTTATGCATATGTGCATAGAGAAATGTACATGTTACTTTGACAAAAATGCACAAAAAATCTAATAATATTATGAAAACTTTAACAAACATGTTTACACGATTCTCTATTAATTTGTATGTGCATATACTTAAAGTAAATCTATTAGTGTCCACTTTTTTACGAAATACATACAAGAAACACTTTTATACGTAGCAAATTGTTTCCCCCTGAAGATGCCTGTTGTCTAAAGACGACGAAAAGTTTTACCATCTCTGATTTCCGACTTCCCCCTACTCAAAAAACATTGGGTAATTGCCACAATCGTTCAAAGAGAAGATTCTATTGATTACAGCGTTTTCTTTGAATTACATTCAGCCTCTCCCTCGAACTCAGCCTTTCTCTTCCGTTCCTCTCTCGTTTCTTAGTCTCTGCCCTTTGACTTGATTCTACATGGGTGTGTTTATTTTGATGTATTTGTAAGACCATTCAGAGATGTCCCAGCTCTCATTTCGCTTAGTTTTCTGACATTTGGGATTACTATCTTAACAAAATGACAGACAGAGTATTGCAGTCAATTTACAATATATTTCATCTCAGAACTTTTTGAAGATGTATTGTTCTTTTATTTCTTTAATATTTCTTGTTCGTTATTTACCAAGGACTTCCTCCAACAAGAAAATACGTTTGATATCTTTTTTCGCACCTATTTGTTTTCGATTTTGTGTAATGAAAGATCCATGTGTGTTTTAACAGTATTTAGTATTATTCTTTATTACAGTAGAGACATGAGAGCGAAGTAAATGTCACTTATAAGTATGAGCCACGTATGCGATTATGATATATAATCTACTTAGGAGATGACGTCCCTCGGAGAGCACAGTTCCTTGGCAGAGAAGGAGAGGTAGCGACTAATGTTCTTGTCTGTGTCAGGGATCTTCCATAATCTAATCCTGTGATTCCCTTTCGTCATAGAAAAAAATTCCCGCAACTTTCTAATTATCATTATATGAAAGTATATAATCATAATTATGCTTCCGTAATTATGACTAGTGACCAAACTTAATTAACGCAAAAAAAATAATAACGAAAAATATAATTGAAAGCTATACCTAGAGTAACAAAGTCGATATAATTTAGAAGAGGTAATATTCCCAAATAAAGACGAGAGAGAGAAAGGACACTGATTCGCACGAACGAATCCAAAAGGCAATACAAGACCTCAGGAGAATTCCACGCAATGCTTGGTCACCAGTCAGTAAAAGAAGAAGAAGTTCATACAAAGGATAAGGCACGGTAAAGCTGGAGAAAATCGTGCTAGTAGAGATACGGTTTGGAATTTACTCAGATTTCTCACCCCATCATACACTTCATTATTTTTAGGATTTCAGGCTGAAATTCAATCGGCAGTTTGAAGAAGGAAACAAATCCAAAAATCTGTTTCGGTGGAAAATTAACAAAAACTGTATAACATGTTTATTATTTATTGAAATGAAACTATATTTTTACTGTATATTTAGAACGGTCTTTTGATCCTTGCCTACTGCTCAGACAGTTTCCTGGTATTATATGTTTTTCCTGTAGAATTAAAAAATGTTGATGGATTTGTTACCTTCTTCAAACTTACGGAAAAATCGACCAAAAAATGAAGAGAAAAGAAATAAGAACCTTCAAATGAATGTTATTTACAATAAATGTACGCACAATGAACTCTAAAGTTACAAGTAACAAATGTACCCAACTGACAGAACTTTTTCGCTACAAATGTGCAAATCTGCTGTTATCCCGTAACAGTGATAGCAACAGTTGTTATTTGTAATATATCTGTTAACAATAGCAGTTAAAAATATCAGTTTATAAAAACGTATTTAAATGCAAGTTTTTTATTCCCGACTGTAAAAAAGCAGTTTAAAACACAATTTTAGGTTAACCTATTTACCTGTGGTCTGTTACGTGTGCAGTAGAGATATGGACAAAGGTAGTTTAGTTCATACCATAACTGTTATAAAACTATCCTATGTAATTATCGGAGCTTAAACTAACTGGTGGAGAGGAAACAGTACATCAAAGCACAATTAAATCAGGAAAGTATAAAGCTATGGGTACGGTGGGGAGAGGGAAGCGTCATTCAATTCCATGCTGAATTAGTATAATATTTTAGGCGTGATTATATACAGGGTGTTTATGAACTACACCTACGAACTTCTAGAGGTGATTCCTCAGATCGAAACAACCAGAAATTCTTCTGAACGTTTTTCGAACCGTGCATAGTTTCGGAGCTACAGGCTACCGAAAACGTGGGTGAGAGAACTTTACAGCTTCATATTTCTATCACACGAACAGTAGAGCTGAGGCGGCATGGTACCGTCAAAGACTTTAAATCTACACTATCCAAAAATACATATTTCAAAATTCCACAATGTGCGCACAAAAGATTCCACAAATGAATTAGGGGATTCCCAGAAAATCTCTGAAGTAAAGGTGGGTCGAAATGATGAATGGGATGATTTTCCACCAGGAAATAGTGATTCGTTTGCGCCAAATGGATATCAGAATTAGATTCCATATACCGGACGATTGTTTTTAGAAAGAAGTAGTGGTTGCATAAAAAGTAGGAGTAAGAATTTCACCGAACGTTTTATTTATTTGTGATCAAAGAGATTGGATATCATTGCTCAATTGTTTGCTATGAATGACTATATCATCTTTACTCACACAAGAAGTCGTTTAGTTCATGCTCATTTCGACATACCTCAGTTTTAGAAATATTCCGAAATCCCCTACTTCCTTTGGGGAATCCCTTTGCGTGCCCATTACGGAATTTTGAAATTTGCATTTTCAAATGGAGTAAGTTTAATGTCTTTGAAAATACTATGCCACATCAGCTTACTGTTCCTGGTGATTAAAATATACAACTCTAAAGTTAATTTTCCCACGCTTTCGGTCACCTATAGTTCTAAAACTATACTCATTTCGAAAAATTGCCAGAGAAACTTTCGTCTTCTTTTGATGTGAGGAATAACCTACAGAGTTTTGTCGGTGTAGTTCATAAACGCTCTGTATATACATCGTGCCCCAGACACACAGTGGATCCATATCGAAACCCCGTGATCCCCTTCCAAAACGAATTTAAAGATACGTGAATCATTAAGTGTAATAAGCGAGTGGGTAAATCGGAGACCCGGATCTAGGGGAACCCAAAGGGGTATTTTCCCCTTTTCGAACTCACATTACTCAGTTCTTCCATTCTGGTTTGTAGTTCTTCGGCATTTGAAGCAAACAGGACTATATCATCAGTGAACCGTAGGGGATGAAGATATTTGCCATGAATTTTTCTTATCCTTTGGAGTTCTTATCCTGTATAGTACTGAAAACTAAGACCCTGGTTTTCACCATCCTTGGCCCCGAAAGTGTGCTCGCTGAAAGAGGCTAGTTAAATTGACGTCACTTAACCAAATCTGAAATCAATTTCTCTCTCATTGCTTTTGTTTAGCATTACAAATCGAGTGCATATACTCCAAAAATACCATATAGGGAAGGTATAAATCTTTGTAAAATTAAAAACGGTCGCATAAATCGTGGTCACTAAATGCAAATCTAATGCAGATTTTCTCTACTTACCTACGTTTAGGTTTAGACGGACGCAAAAAGTGTTATTTCAAGGATGAAATACCACGAGAACAGTAGCTCTACTGTTGCATACCTCCTAAAATTGTGTAAATTGTATGAAAATTTTCCATTTAATTAATAAAACCGTTTAAGGGGGGAGGGTAGGTAGGTATGAATCTTTAGTAGCATAGCTTAAAATATAGTCTAAAATATTGAAAAAAATAATACAAAATTTAAATCTATGACCTTTCTTTTATTCTTTATTTAATTTTTCTTCTGCATTTCTCATAACTATTTTACTTTGTTTTTCAGATATTTCTGCAACTTACCGTAAAACGCTCTGGTATATATGTGAAGTTGGCAAAACTGAAAATATATTGAAATATTTTTTTTGCAGAAAAGTGCTTCCTTCTCCTTTACATTCTTGTCTCGGGTACATATGTTGAAGTTTTGATCCATTAATCGATCCTGAAAAAATCGAAGTCGAAGAGTCATGCAATCGTCTGGGGGCCTCACATTTCCAACGTTTCCCTCAAAACTAAAAACACACACACACAAAAAGACGATGCCTCTTGTAAAATCATTATATAATACACACAAACACACAAAATATTTTCTTGTAACATATTAAATTATAATAAGATTTTTAAAAGTAAATTATTCTCCTCACAGACACGGGAAAACTGAATTCTTTACCTTGAATTTAGAAATTATATTTTAGTTTTTGTTTCCGCGGTAAGGAAACAAAACTAGCTCTGAAATTTCTAATTCCGAAAATTTCTCTTTTTACGCTTTGAAGGTAACTTTTCGTGAGCCGTTTATAGTAATATGCAAACATTCATCTTGTATCTCAAATATTATTAGTTTGTGGCTACTATAACATTAAACACTATTTGTTCTATCTTATATAACTTAAAATGCTTCTGGAATACATCATAATTAATCTTTATTTACTTGCTTAATTTCTGAAAATCATTTAGACATTATTTTTGCATTAGATCTTTTGTATAGCATTAAACAAGTGACTTAGGAATGTCCTGCATTCCTGTAGAACAATAGAAATTGAGAACTGTAGAAGGCAAGGTTTGTAAGTGACATTAAAAAAAATTAAACTATTATTTTCTTATGGGTCAATCTAGGAGATTCGCCCTTTAGCCATTAACGTCCACACCCATGCTCCTGCTGGGACTCGAATCCGGGGCCTTCGAGTCGTTGGCCTACCCGCCGCACAGTGGTTCCGATCACAAATCTAGCGGGACAAAATTAAGAACAGGAACGCAGTGCAACATATCGTCACAAAACGTCATACAGAAGTGACAAAAAGCATTCCCGTGAGACAAACCCGGATGGTGTTGGAATATCAGAAAGATGCTCTGGAGTGAACCAAAAATGCAAACCCTGTTACCTATAGAATATATTGACAAATAAGTGTACATCGACTACACAACTTGCATAGTGGGTACTGATGTTTGCAGTATATGAACAACAGAGAAGAACCACCTAATAGTTGCATATAGTGTTGAAATCGGTTGCAAACAAGTGAAAGTCTATGAACTGACTCTACGTCGAAAATAATAGAGACACAAACAAGCTGAAAACCATATGAAAGACACAAACACAGATACCAAATGGAAATAGACTACAGGCAGATGAATGTTCACTGTCCAGTATCTTCATCAACAACAGCGTCATCAGAAGTATTGGGGTCATCAATATCACATCCTGGATCTTGAAGTAGTTCCAGTACCGCAGGACTGACTGGTACGTCTCTTCACACGTTTCATTCGAAGACTGCTGACAATCGGGTCCGAAGAAACTAAAAGTGTGTGTATTACGTCCGTCATTGTATCACACCTAGAAAAGTTACGCGTATGATGCTCCCTGAAATATTTATAGTCCTTATTCCTGGCTTCTTGCCCTTCCTCCGACATCAGTCCAATAGGAAGTATGGCTTCTGTTATCAACTGTACACCATGAATAAGTATCTTATGTAAGCTTTGTGGAATATAATACCACGAATACTTCTGGACGTATAAGTCTGCTGTGTCGGAACAGTATTTTTCAAACGCATCAACGTTAATGCTATACCCACAGGCAATTGCTTTCAGAATGGTTCCAAAGCGCCGAATCAGCTCTTCATCTACGCCAGTAATAGCAGACGCTAAAGCTGGATCCGCGAAGAACCTCGCGCACTATTTCCATAATTGGTCGTACAAAAACCTGGTTTTGGTACATTGACAAGAAGTCCCATTTCGTTGCGGAAGTGCTGTTGGATGCATAATTTTCTGTCGTCAACGTGCGATTTGTTTTTATTCCGTATTTGCCACGATTGAATATCTAAGCGATCACCATCACAGCCCCATTTCACTACCAGAGTAACACTTGAAAATGTATCTAAGCCTACACGCACGTGCTGAAACACCTCCTGTTGCACTGACACTAAACGATGTACAGTATGATCAAGCAGCGACTGTAGGTGTACTTCTGCAGAGTAGTCGGTGATCGTAATATTCTCCGAATAACAACGCTTTTTTTGCCTCTAGAAGCATATGATAATTGGGGAAGATATCAGCATGATGAGCGATACTAATTTGACGCATAGAGATGTATTGGTCTTTTGTAAATTTTTTATCCACATAAAACGCTAATGCGCCGTCACATGCCATTTTAATTGGTGCATTGTTTAGACGGAACCAATACGCCTTTTTTATTTTCATGGCTGTCTCTGGGGAACAACTTGATACTTGCTTCACTATTTGTGCAGCATCACGCCTACCTGTTGAGCGTAGACTCATTTCCGCGGCAAGAACAATTTCACCAACTGTGTGTGTTTCCACCAAATGTTTCACTTTTCGTTTTCTACATTTCTCTGTACTCTCATCGAACACTTTTCGTGGACGACCTCGTATGTTTTGATGTCCTTCCATACTTTCTGGTTCCACAAACGTCATTTGCACATTCAGCCACTTCCTGTTTTGTTGCAGAAATTCTTTCCCTACGTACTGACACTTTACCCACTTTCCGTTCAGTTTCTTACAAAACTCAGCACTTTTCTTCTGCACTTGCACACGAATATGGTCCTCACACGTTTTCATACCATACTTAGTCAGTATATACTCACATACACGGCTAATCTCTTTGATGGGCCCTCTTCATTCCGCCACACATCGAACAGCTCTCGTCTTGGAATTCCGTCCGCCATCACTAACTTATTAATATAAACCAAAGTTGGTTATAGTTGGTTACAAAACTATTTTAGTTCTGTACCCAAAGGGTTCATGTCCACACTGAATATCATTTCACCGTGGCCTTGTACGGCCTTTGCTTTTGCCGGTCTTCTACTTTACTGCGACCGTCACCAATTTGCACGTACCACGTCTCTTGCGATGAATGCACATATACACTAAACAGCCCAATCCACACGTCTACAAACGTTCACGGTACGACGACGATGTCTGTAGTTTTATTTGGCAAAGACCTAATTCGACTCGTGAGTGTCTTACGTGTTCACGGATCATGTTTAGCGAGCACCTGATCAACGATTATCACACGCTCCGACTGACTGTGATCAACACATGACTTCTCAATGCTCTCACGAGCACCCACGTGTTTGTTTCGGGAACTATATTGTGGGTCACAGCTATACACCACTATAGGATTATACCAAGACAGTATTTCTGTGGTTTGGTTAATCATGTATTTCCACTTGTTGTCCCGCTAGATGTGTGATCGGAACCACTGTGCGCCGTAGCCAATTTTGTGTCACATATATTTTGGGTTATATCTGAAAGATTACCTCGAACGTTTTTTTTTTTTTTTTACTTGTCAGTGTCACTTGTATCACTTGGCTTCTGAAGGCGACAATAATTATCCCTTCTTCCTTGGTGTTTTGATATATAATTATTTATTGAGTATTAGTATTTTTTATTTTGTGGAAAGACGATACTGAGAAGTTAGGTTTTTTCCTACAGTAACGATTGTCTTTCGTAGTTATGATAATCGTGACGAGACGAAGTCAACAGTTAGATTGGCCCATATAAAATAAAGTTTAGCAAAGTTTTTTTTTCGTAGTTACAAATTCTGAAGGTATCTCGAGACCTGTCTTTACGTCCAAGCATGTCATATGTTGAACGTATTTGTCATTTCAACTTTATATTTTGTTGAATAAGTATGGCTGATTTGCATGACCTTGAAAGTCACTTGTTTAATTTTCTGTATTATTATAGATCAAACAATGCAAGGTAGTCCTTACAAGTTAACCCTTTCTTCGTTTCTGTTATAATCTGTAAGAGAAGATCAACTGGTTGCCCTCCAGACCACGAGGAAACATTGGACCAGGTCCACATAGCTCGCAAATATTTATCGTCAGAAGTAACAGGAAGAAACTCTGGGACTTTATCTCCGTATTTATAACTTTATGCATCTGAGTTACACTACAATTACATTTGTTCAAACGTTACATATATTTTAAACTCAAAGGATCAATTATTGGAATCCTGTATTATTGAATATATATTATTGGGGGCTATGTCTGGACTATACGGTGGATGCATCAAAATTTTCCAACCAAGCTCGCCCAATTTTTGACGGGTCATCAACGAAGTATGTGGTCGGGCGTTGTCATGATGGTAGATAACACCTTTCTTATTATTCAATTCGGGCCGATTTCTTTCAATTGCCTGGCGTAATCTCTCTAGTTGATCACAATAGAGTTGAGAATTAATGGTCTGACCAACTGGAAGTAGCTCATGGTGGACGATACTCTTTCAGTCCCACCACACACACAGCATCACCTTGTTCGGCGTCAATCCGGGTTTCGCGAACGCTTGTGACGGCTCACTATCCCTTCTCCAGGATCTTTTACGCTTCCGATTGTCGTACGTGATCCATTTTTCATCACTGGTTATGACACGTTTCAGAAATGGCTCGTTTTCATAGCGTTTTAGCAGCGCATCGCAGATGTTCATTCGGTTTATCATATTTATCTCGCTCAACTCATGCGGAACCCATACATCGAGCTTCTTTTTGTAGCCAGCTTTGTGTAAATGGTTTAACACAGTTGGTGGTCAATGCCTAGCTCCATACCAATATCGACACTGCTGATATGCTTATCTTGATGGACTTTTTCAAGAATTTCATCAGCTTTTTCAGTGATTGGACGACCAGAGCGTAGCTCATCTTTCACATCAAAATTACCAGAACGAAAGCGAGCAAACCATTTCCGCTCAGTAGATTTTGATAAAGTACCTTCTTCGTACACAGCACAAATTTTTCCACACGCCTGCGCAGCGTTCTTCCCTTTGTCGTAATAATATTGCAAAATATAGCGCAATTTGACATTACTGTTCTCCATTTTCACATGCACACAACTTTAAAACCACTGCACCAATTTCCCTGTTTATGCACTCACACTATCGCTCGAAGTATCACATGTCCAACGAGCGTTTAGTGGTGGCGCTACAATATGTTTTTCCTGAGGTATTTGCAATTGGCACCATATATCGGTGAAACGCCACGAACTTTTTCCCAGACCCAATATATTAATAAAACATATGCGAAATGAAGAAGCATAAAGTTAGAAGTGCAATATTATGAGCTGCCGGAGAGCTCAAGAAGGTTTAACTCCACACTGACCAGACAACTGTCCACAACGTGAAACGGAGTTGCCTGACCAGAGCCACGGTCACCTTACTGCAGTTCCATTTGTTAGTGTTTTGCTCACGTACGTTCTGATGGATAAACAAACCGTGTCGAAGCGTTGTTTCACAGCTTCGGGCTTAGCAAAGTTAGTATAGCGTCGGATCGTTGTCGTGAGGTAGGGGTCATCTTCTCGGCCAAGTTACTTAAACTTTTTCTCAAAGAACTTTATATTTCTTGTTTGGACTTACAAATAATTACACCATTTTGTATTAAAAAGTCAATTTGGTTTGTTTTCTGCTGTATGGTACGTGGCAAACTTCTAGAGTTGTTCAAAGCTCAGGGTCACATTCTACGTGTATGCGAAGTCCCTAAAATACGAATTACAGAACATAATGAGTACAACATCTTTGAATTTTCTTTATGGCCTTTAGGCATCTAAGACTTAGGACGGGATAGGGGAGGAAAAAGGATCTAGGAAGGTGTCCACCAGGGTGTATGTTGAAGGAACCATCCGGGCATTTGTCTTGTGTAACTGAGGAAAACTCTGGAAACATCTGTCAGGATGGTTGGACCCTGGGAACGAACCTACGACCTTCCGAATGCAACGCCACGGCGACTCGGTAAGAGTACAAGACCTTACTCAGTTAATCATGATGTGATATTTCATAATACAACACCTTAAAAAATAAAATGCTTCATAGATACTTAGTTGAATATTTAATCACTGACAAGCAAACATACTGATGAGGTAGAGAAAAAAACTTATGATTTTTTTCTTCTCTCATGTTTAGAATGTGAGAGTATTTTTAATTGGTGAAAGAAATGCAAAGCAAATACACAGTAATGCATACTGGGTGAAAGGTGCTACCTGCTGGAGGGTTTGTTTATCATGACCGCCATCTGGAAGTCCACCATATTTAATCTAGATTGATTTTCTTAAATGGGAAGGGGGTCGTGTAACATATCATTCTGAGCTAGACGTTTACGAGAAATACGTTTCTGATGTTAGTTTTGCCGTAAATGTATTGTTGTGCGAGAAAAGAGAATGCGACACTCGTCTGGGCTCATGATGTCAAAGCTTAAAAACACCTCTTTCGTTTTCAAATGAGAGAGGAAATGAAATAAAAATGCATACCAATAAATACCCAGAAACAATTAGTATGCATTTGAGTCTCATTTTCTCTGTTATTTCAAAAGGAAATTTGTGCTTTTAAGCTTTTACATCATTACCCCAGACTAGTAATCCTCGCACACTCCTTAAAAAGTAAATCTTACTTCCACGTGGGTGCTTCCAGTTGCTAATTTGATATATTGGTAACATGTCGGAAAGCTAATACAGAGCACCCAGGATCGAATCCTGGTGTGGTTTTGTTTATCTTATTAGTGACCAAGGGCACGTGGAGGTTAGGTAAGTCAGTTACGGTGTGTTTTTTTTTT